>CAUYTI010010097.1:0-44626 GCA_963575145.1 Galago senegalensis
AACGTTTTAAAGCAATAACTGAGAAAATGACATGAAGGCTGTGTTGACCAGTTTGATGGAAGTAGTTCAGAATGCATGTGAAAACCCCACACTGTACCCCAGAAGTGCATTAATGTACATAGTTAACATTCAATAAAAAAAAATTATGCTAATGTAGTTTTGCCACTCAATATTAAAAATTCTACATTTTAATTTGCACTTTCTTTGATTATTGCTTCAGTCTTCTTTGTGTTCAAATCGATTAACTGTTTCTTTTAAAATACTTCTAGGCTCACAGAAATTTGCTACATGGTACAGAATTCCATGAACCCTTCAACCAACACTCCTCAACCAACATCTCAAATAACTACTGAGGGTGCCTAAAAATGTATACACACTTTAACTACAGAAAACTGTATTGCAATACTCAATATATGCTTGATAACATGTGTTATCTTGTATCTCTTACAACTGTAGAAGTCAAACATGACTGGAGTATTACAACTTTAATACAGCTTTTTTCTTTTATAAAATGCATGTACATTTTTTTGCACCCTCAGTACAACACAACATCAATGTCAGAGAATTGACGTGGATACAGTTTGGGAACATTGCACATAGTTCTTTCAGTGTTATATTTCAATACCACTATTTCCTCTTCTCGCATGTTATTTACTTATTATTCTGCTCTTTATTACTTATTATTTAACTTATTTTTAAAATAGTTTATGATGTTAAAATTGTAATTGAATATGGGGGTGTGGGTGGGTGGGTGGTAGAAGTCCCCACCCCCTCCCTTATCCAGATAAAGTATTATCAGGGCTACTTGTTCAAGATGCCCATATCTATGTCCCGGCCTTTGGCTCTACCAATGGCTTCTTCCACCCTTCTAAACATGACTCTTCAAGAAATCCTGTGCTTACTATACAGAGGAGACATACCTTAACTCTCTCTAAGGCTTAAAATCCTTGTGCAGTTCTACTGAAAACTCATGATCCTTATATGAGGATTCAAAAACTCATGTTCTAACAGCCAGGTGTTGTGGTGAGTGCCTGTAGTCCAAGCTACTTGGGAGGCTGAGGCAAGGGGATCACCTGAGCCCAAAAGTTTGAAGTTGTTGTAGACTATGACACCATAGCACTCTACCCAGGATAATGGAGTGAGATTCTGTCTCAAAAAACAAAACAAAACAAGACAAAAGCATGGTTTCTTATATTGATAACAGTGATGTAACACTACAATTTAAGTCTTATAAACAAATACTATATTTAATAAGTGTTGCATCATTTTACTGATAAAGAAACTAAAAGAAGTTAAAGTATTTCTCAACAGAAAGGCAGAGCGAGGATTCTAGGTAAATTGCATTGAACAGTACAGTCTGTAAAATAAGCCATTTTATTAGTCTCCTTACTAGATTTTGGAAATATTAACACCAACAAAATTCAAATAGAAGAAAGTATCTAAGATATTATACTTGTGAAAAAGTCTCTACTACCCCTAGTTATTTTGATGAATTTTTTGTGATACTAATGGATAGACAGGACCATAGATGTGTCCCCAGAGGGACAGCAGCTCACACCATTGCTTTTATAGCAGTGCGATTTGAATTTATTAATTTCTACATTTTACAATTCTACACAAAAAATCAGAAAGTTTTCTCATTGAGCCACTAATGCTGGTCCACTGCCATAGTAGACAGTTAAGAGATTATTTGGCTAGGGTGAAATCTGTTTTGAACAATGATTTTTGAAAAATATGTCAACTCAACCTGACATCTCTTAATTATTATTATTATTTTGTTGTTGTTGTTGTTGTTTCTACGATGGAGTTTTGTTCTGTCACCCAGGGGTGAGTACAGTGGTACAATCACGGCTCACTGCAGCCTCGCAGAGTAGCAATCCTCCCACTTCAGTCCTAGAGTTGGGTCCATAGGAGTGAGCCACCACATCCAGATTTTCTTTTAAATATATATATATTTTTTTTCTGTAGAGACAAGGACTTACTCTGTTGCCCAGGCTGATCTTGAACTCCTAGCCTCCAACAATCCTCTTGCCTTGGCCTCTCAAAATGCTGAGATTACAAGCGCGAGCCATTGTGCTCACCCTTAATAATTTGTATTCTTTTCTTGTTGATCGAGGCTCATGTAGTTAATTGGAATATAAGGAGAAAGGAAAAGCCCTTTCCATTCCAGAAGGAGACTTTGATCCCTTGTGGAAAGTTTCTCAGGTAGTTTAGCTGATGCCACTCTTTTCCAGTTCCCTGAAGGGAACAGAACGCTGCCCACGACTTTTGGACTGGAAAATTGGAAGAGCTTTATTCAGGGTTGAATCTACTCTTTGTAGTGATAACCCTTGGAAAGTCCAACCACAGTCCATGTTCTAGTGTAAGTGCCCTGGCTCAGAAAACCTATCCACTTCTCTATTTCCAGGAACTAGACGCGCTCCACCTTGGAGCAGCTGAATGCAGTTTACAGGTTGTAGCAGTAATGTCTTGGGATAAACCACAGGTAAAACTTACAGGTTGAAAATTTCTTTCTTTTTCTTCCCTTTTCTAACGACTTGAAAGATTCTTCCCCCCCCACCCCCAGTTTGGCCAGGGCCGGGCTTGATCCCACCACCCTTGGTATATGGGGCCAGTGCCCTATTCACTGAGCCACAGGTGCCGCTGCAAGATTCTTTTAATGAAAACCCACCAGTGACTAAGATTTTTGTCATGGACCATTCTCCATTGAGCTTCCAAATAATTCAGATATGGGCTTACTTTTTCTGACGTGTTTAATACTGCATGTTCATAAGAAACTTATATACCATGTATGCATGGGCTGACAAGGGAAAAATATATATATTTATCCTCATTTCTGTCAACTTCAGGCATTTTAAAATACATGTTGTTCCTACATGATTTTACCCCTTTTTCTTTCTTCCTTGTCAAGTTGATCATTTATAATCTTGGGCATCTGAGTGCCAGGAATGACAGGAGATGAAATAGTGCCTTCAGCAGAGTGGAGGAACATGAGAATTGGTTTCTTACCTGCCATCCTTGGTGCAGTTCGTATGAATTTAAGTGGTAAATTCTTCTACAAACTTTTGTAAGGAGAGTGAGGATGTGAGAAGGTCGTGACCTGTATGATTCTGTGGAGTCACACGAAATTCAGCTTTTCTTTCATATATATTCAGAACTAGACAAAAAATAATACTGGTGAATCTGCAGACTAGATTATCAAAATAATTTCTTGAGTGTTGATGAAAGTTAGAATGAACTCTACCTCCTTAGAACAAATATCAAAATGCACTTGATACCTCTTTTTCCCCCCTAAAAAAAAAATCTGTACTTTAGAGCAGATGCTTTCCCAAGGAAAAAAAAAAAAAAAGGAATGAGTGAAATATTAAACCCCTCATGTCAGGATGTTTGATAGATGAGATCCACCCAGTTGAGAAATGTGGATCAAGGGCTGTCCCTGAGCAGCCAGGGGCCCTGAGAAGCTGAGCAGGGGATCCATCTTCCCAGAAAGCAGCAGCCGGATAGGACCGAAGCGTTTCTCCTACTAACAGTGGAAGGGAAATCTCTGGAGGGAACTTTGTTCTTATAGCACATAAATTATACCACATGAATTATATTTTATTTAGCACCTCTCTGAGGCAGTTATATCACATAGCTCTGCCATTTGATAGACTTGAGACAGACACTTAACCTACGTGTATAAACTTCTGCATATATACAATGCTTGTTATAATAGAAGGTTCCGTATACATTTGTTATAAGGATTAAATGAGGCAATTCACATCCTGTCCTTATCTAGTGCCTGACACTTGATAAAAACTTAAAATGTAATAGGGTAAAATAATGTCTTCACCAAATGGGGTGTGATCTCCCAAACTGGGCTATGTTTGATCAAATTTCATATTTCCGTTCAGACAAAAAACATGTAGGGTACTTTAAAATCTCTTCATCACACTCAATTAAAAACTATGTCCACAGCACCAGAATCCTTCTCAAATGCTAAGCAGTGTACAGGGAAAGGAATGCCTCATTAACTGAAGATTGTCAAGAATCAAACCGCTCCTAAATATCAATTAATACAAGGAACAAAACACAGTTGCTGTCGTTCTTTTTTCTTACTACTTCAGAGGTAACGTTCGTTTACTTTTCCACTCACTTGTGGATATTCTTGTTTAAAATCTCCCTTGAAATAAAAACATGTGTCGAAATAAATATTTACCTTTCACATTTTTTGTCTCTATGTTAACTCAGGTTGAGACAAAATTGCCATGTTTTAAATGTCCACCAAAAAAACTTAAAAATGCAATGGATTAAAATGTAAATATTTTCTTTGGTACTTGTGATGCAAAAATATGAGGCTTTGAATTGCCCTACTGTTCAGGGCCCGGCAATGTCTGCGCCCTATCCACTATGATCTCACATGTACTAGAAACTGGAGAGTTTAAAAGCCCCTCTATTCTTTTTCCTTTCAGTAACTGCCTTCACCCTTCCAGGCCACACGTTCACATGCCAGCCCCAGTGGAGCTGTGTTAACATTAACACGATCCCCCTCCCAGAAAATCAGATCAATTGTGAGCCGGTTCTTTTCTGAGGTAAACTGCTTTGAAGGCTGACTAGAAACCTACTTGACAAAATCAGTGTGTATTTTGTCTATATGTTTTGTAATCTATTTGTATACATTAAGCTAGCCTCGTTGATGCTCATACCTAGTATTTTGAAAATAACATAAAGGAACCCAAGTCTTGATTAAAGTATAGATGTAAAACACTATTCACTTTACAGAATTGAGTCTGCCTAATGTTGAATTTAAAGAGCGCAGAAAGGAACGGTTTATTAGGTGTCCTCTACTTTTATTTTTTTTTTCCCATCTACCTAGATGGTAATCCCAAGAAAAAGTCATTGGTCCAATTTCACAGAAGGGGAAACTGAGTCAGAGGTTTCCAGGAATTTCTTTCAGGATAAGCAACTAGTTTATGGAGTAACCGGAGTTTTAATTTAACCCTGTTTACAAAGCCAGTACCTTCCATTTACCTGCCCCATTAGGGGCGGGAAATTATACACCAATAAGGAAATCCTTTGTTAGTATCCACAGGAGACACAGACCTTAACTCTCTCTAAGGCTGAAATCTATGCCAGTAGTTCCACCGAAAAACTCATGATCCTTAGACGAGGATTCAAAAACTCACGATGTTACTAGTAGGAATGCCTTTGTGTCTTCTGACAATGATCAGCAATAATGTGTCCCATCCTAGTTAAAAGCAATCTGAACAATACCTGACTAAAAAATAAAATCCAATTTTTCTCATCAGAGAAAATTAATCTATCTATAATATATATAGAGAGATTATCTATATTAATTTATCATAGAGTTAAGTAATAGGTAGCAACAACACCCTCCATTTTACAGAACCTTACAGTTTCTAAGACATTTTACATGCAGTTATCTTATTGTGCTTTATGGGTACAATTATTTCATGAATTTTACAAAAAAATTAAGACCAGTAAAACAGGGAAGCTTAAAGAGGTGGTGCAGGGTTAAAGGTTAAAAAATTATCATATGATCAAAGGAAATAAAACCTATTATTCTAGTAAGCAAACAAATACAAGCAGCACTGATAGGGAGTTCCAAAATCTCTTGCCATTTACCAGCTGAATAGGAATGCAGGACAAGGAAACATCCGTCTGCACCACGCAAAGCCCCAATTCATCCACCTTGAAAGGAAAAGATTCAGTTAAAAGTGATTTCTGAAGGTTCTTCATAGCATCTAACCTGCATTTTAGCATAGATATTATCTTGGTTGAGATAAAATTGCCTAAAAATTTGATGTTCTCTGGAAGTCTAAATCTACCCCTCAAATTTCTGCAAATGGCCCCATCCCTGCCTACCAGGCTATGTCTCAGGGGCACCAGGGGTCAAACAAAATAAAATGATGCATTTCATTGTCGAATAAGAAAATACGTGTAAACGGTAAATAATGAGCAGATATGAGCATAGAAGATGTGGGGTTACAAAGAGGCATCTCCTAGGGCATCACACCTTTCCTGGTGGCATGCCGGGTACCTGCTAACAGTGGGTTTTCATCATCTGTCTGCATGTAGACATCCCTCCATATGGTAGTCACCATGGACGGCCAGCAGGGCTCTACAGAGTAGCAGCTTAGACAACAGCAATTCATTTTCTCACAGTGCTGGAGACTGGGAGGCAAAGATGAAGTGCGGTACAGTGCAGCCGCTTTGGTGAAGCCACTCTTCCTGGCTGCAGACAGCTGCCTGCCAACTATGCATGTGCAGAGAGAAAGAGCTGCCCGGTGTCTCTTCTACAGGACACTTAGTTCTATTGGATTAATGTCCACCCGTATGACCCCATGTAACATTAAATATCTCCTTCATGCCCTGTCTCCTAGTGAAGTCACATTGTTGGGCTTCAACATAGGAATTAGGGTAGGAGGCACAAAGCCATCAGTAGAACTCCATTCATACTCCATTCTTCAAATTTCCCTCTCCATGTCCTTTCTTTCTTGCTGTAACTCTCATTCGGATACTGCCCTGTGATATGCAAATTCTTCTCTTTACCACACTTTCCAGGTTATAATTCTGCATTTGCATTCCAAGTACCAGCATGGGAAGAAAGGAAACAGAAGGAAAGACAGCCTTAGATTGTTAGGTCTCCCCTTCTTTGCATAGAGGTTGTATATAAATAGTAGTTTTCTCTGTTGCTCTGGATCTTTTTATAAAAGAGCATTACAATTAACTTTCTCAATGTAGACATACAAGTATTATTGCCAGAACCGCCTCATTTTGTAAGATTTGATGGTACAGTAACGGTATAAAGCACTGTGAATTCTCACAGAAGAACAGACCTATGTTCATGAATACAGTATGTAAAGCGTAGAAGTCCAGAGTTCACTGATACAGTGATCAAATGCTGCTTTGAAACTTGCCAAAAATAAGAGTGCACATGTGCCAGGTAACCAGACAGAGCTTTTCCCTAGATGGATTCTATTATAACTTTACAATTATCCCCCTGTCTAACATAGGGATAGGCACGTGGAAGGTATTTAATCAATGTTTGTGGAAGGATTGAGCTAGTTTTCCTCACTTAAAACCTGAGTCTATTCATTTGAAGGCATTCATTCTATTGAGATAAACTATTTTAAAAGATCAAGGTTTATATACAAAAATGATACATTCTGTGAAAAGTGTCATTAGACAATTCTGTCCTTGTACAAATATAAAATATGTTTGTATAAAACGAGACGGTATAGCCTGGGCTATAGGGTATAGCCTACTGCTCCTAGGCGATAAGCCTGTATTATTACTGTACTGAATAGTGAAGGCAGTTATAGCACAATGGTAAGCATTGGTGTATCTAAACATAGAAAAGATGCAGTTAAAAATATGGCATTAAAGATTAAAAAATTGTACATCTGTATCGGGCACTTAAAACGAATCAAGCTTGCTGCACTAGGAGCTGCTCTGGGGGAGTCAGAGGGTGCTGAATGGTTGGGAAGGCCCACGACTATACTGTACTACTGTAGATTTTATGAATGCTATACACTTAATCTACACAAAATCTATACAAAATGTGTTTCTTTAAAAATAAATTAACACTACTTTCCTGTAACAGCTGTATTTTGTTAATTTTTAAACAATTTTAACCCTTGGACTCATAATAACACTTAGGTTAAACACAAACACATCATAGAGTGACACAAAAATATTTTTCATTATATTCTTATTCTATAAACCTTTTTCTATTTTTAGGATTTTTTGGGGGGCGGGGTGGTGCACTGGCCTAGGCCTATACAGGGTCAGGATCCTCAGTGTCACTGTATCCAATGTCCACCGGCAGGTCTTCAGGGCCAAAACATGCCTGGAGCTGCACGGAGCATAGTACATATTTATATATGTACTATGTGTATACACATGTATACACACACACGTACTCACACGTAATAGCTTTAGCCTGCTGTCTTACCTTCAAACAGGCCTTGTGGTAAAATACATATTAATACTTTGTTGACAGGCCACAGTTTAAATTAGAGGAATTATGGTTCAAAGGAAAGAAATCTACCTTCACTCTCCTTTGGGGAAGATCTGCACTGAGGCATGGGTGTTGACAGCTCTTTGTCCTCACCTGGGCCTGACTTCAAATATGAGTTGGTGGTGCTTTTCTTTCTGAATTGCATCCAGCTGAGCGCATAGCAAACCTTCAGTTCTCTTTAAATTGAGTCTGGATTTAGTAAATCCAGACCGTTGGGTTGCCCTTCTGGCACAACGAACAGCAACACAGCTGAGGAGGATTGATGTTATTTAACTGGCAGCAACAAAATTTCCAAGCATTCCTTCATGGCAAAACCTAGAGAACAAGCTAGAAAATATAAGTTTGGGTTGATTTACTCTTGACGTAATTTTATTTTTCTAGCTAAGCAAAAACTGTAAAGACATTTTCAAAAACGGGAGAGGCACAGTGGCTAATGCCTGTAATCCCTGCACTTTGGGAGGCAGAGGCAAGAGGATCACTTGAGGCTAAGAGTTCAAGACCAGCTTGGTCTTGAACCAGCAAGACCCATATCTCTACAAAAAATAAATTTAAAAAAGGATTTCAACTGCTTCTGGAATATCAAAATAGTCTTACTAAGTAGTAATTGGGTGATTTAATTATAAATTATTCAGGAGAATTTAGGACATAATTTCCTTCATGCAATATATTTCAATGATGTGAACTTAATTGCTACTGTCGCTGAGCTACTGGCCCTGCAAATGCAAAATGAACTCATATTCGCCCATTTTTTAATCTAATATGTTCTAATTTGAAGAGGTTATGCCTGAATAGAAGTGGATAAAAGGTACTGAGTCTTTATACTTAGTTAAGAGTCATCCTGACACAAATCATGCATTCCTTCTTACTTCAAATGGGAAATAAAAAAATTGTTTGAGGTATAATATTCTGTCATTGATGATCAGTTTGACTCAGGATCATGGCATAACTAGATGTCCTCTGTCTGCAACCAAACCCCCCAAGGATTTTACCACAATCATATTCCTTTGCAGAGGAAAATACCCTCATCCTGTACTTCATCTGTTCACCTTCCAGAAATCTCTTGCCCAAATGCAGTATAGCGAAAGTTGATGGTTTAAGTTGAAAATAGAGATTGTTCCTGGAGGTTTTGTCAAGGAGAGATGTAAGAGACCCATTGTAGACATTGGCCCTTCCAGTTGCAGGACTGGCTAAATAATACAGCAGGGAAGCTGATTAGAGATGTTACTGGGCTGTAAGAACAATGGTTAAGACCCTGCTCTGGCGTCTGAATCAGGCTCAAATCCTGCTTGATCTGCTACACTAACTGGGCATCTTTGACTGATTTATATCATTGGTTTAAGTCTCAGTTTCCTTATTTGAAAATGGGGTAAAGTGGGGTCTACAACATCAGGTCTGTAGCAGGTTGCAGTGACTGCATAATTTAGGGAACTGATGACAAGCATAGTGCATGTGCTGAGTGCTCTGTAAAGGGGGTGCTGTTATAGTTAGAGGCGTCAGGTCTGGATTTGGTGACTTCATCCAGCCGTGCATCATGGTGCTGCCTGCATATGAGAATCACCTGGGGAACTTTTAAGACATGCCAGTGTCCAGGTCCTCTCAGGATAGTAATTCAACTTAAAGCTCCCCAGGTGATTTTAGTGTGCAGCCAAGGTTGAGCCCCACTGCCATAGTTCCTTGGACAGATTTCCCAGTAAGGGCTTTTAGTAATCAGCTAAACTTCATTTTACAGATGAGGATGGGGACCAATGTGGCATAATGATTTGTCCAGGATCACTTTTAGTAAGCGGCAGAGATGGAGCTGGGACTGGAGCCTCCTGATTCTCCAGCCCAGAATGCTTTCTCCCCTGCTGATTAAATCAAAACCTGGCATATTTCTTCTGATTGTTTTAAAGATTTGATAACTTATTAGGTGAACAAATAATCTGATTGCGTCAAGGTGGTTAAGAGAGTCTGGTGAGTATACCATGCCCCTGTGATAAGAGTATTTCTAGAGCTTAATTTGTGGTAATCCTCTTCCTCAGTAGCCATGGAGTGTAAGAGAAAATGTATTATTTTACTAGAGAGAGGGCTTGTACGTGATCTTCCAGGCTGTATTGTCCTTTGGGGATTATCCATAGGAGAAAGAAGCAATAGCATTTTTCTATTGTGCCTAAGTTTCCCAGGCACAAGCTACCAGGAGCTGAGAGGCACAAACTGGTCTAGAAATGGAGGGCTAGAGAGCAGTTTCAGGCTGGAAGCTTTTAAGGATGCCTCCCTCCCTCCCTATGTTGCCCTGGTTTCACAGCTGCAGGAGCAGTGCCACTAATTAGGTGATGTGCCTGGTTCTTCACCATCTGGACGACCCGGCCCAGTCCCACCCTCGTGGATCTCCTTCCTGGCGCTGTATGCCACACTCTCACCCCTGCCACGTGTGCTGTGACTCTGCCTGCACTAGGATGGGGGGTAGCAGGTGCCACATGGGAAAGTGCCAGGCTCAGTGCCAAGCAAAGGACTCTAACATGTAAAGTAACCAAGACAAAACACAGAACATGAAGTCAAATCTTGGGTGACTGAATCTGGGTATCTTCTCAGGAAGCAATAACAATTCAACTGTTTTACTAAGTTCTCAGAGAAAACCGTGTAAAGATTGTAAAAGTACTTGCAAAATCAGAGTGTACATAGCACAAGGATGTGCCTCCCTATATATTTGGTACAAAAGATTTCACTCTGCTCTCCCTTCCTTTCCTGTGATGGAGAACTGGTAGTATTTGGTTTTGCATAAAAAGAAAGAGCACAGCGCATGCATTAGGATGTTATTCTCAAGAATTTCTGAATCTTTCTTTTTAAATCCAAGCTTCTTTCTTGATAGAGCATCTTCAATACAACTATTCTAATTGCATATGTGTGTTTATAAGTAAAGCAAGACAAAATGGACTCCAAGGTTTGTTTCAAGAAGATTCCCAGTCAGAGTGCCTATTAGGAATTGAAAACCTTCCATCTTTGTATGTCAGGCAAAGTTAAGTTTGCTTAATCATTTGTATAAACCATTACTCTTAAAACATTGAACAGTACCCAGACTAAATTTCCCAGATTCATCCACCTTCTGCCAAATGTTATTAGCAGCAAGTTAAAAGTGGGCCTGCTGTCACTGTGACCTTAGCTGACCTCTTAATTTCTTGAGTTCAAGTCCAATTAACCTCTAGGAAGAGGCACAACTGTTCTAAGCAGACAAGTCAATAGAACCCAATAGTAATCATTTCATTTTCTGCCTTGTCAAAGGGTGGCCCTCCCACCTAACCCATTTCACACAAAGGTGGTCATTTATCACCGTTTAGAGAACTGTACCGAGTGGTGTCCTAGCCCTGCCTGAAGTACATTCATCATTGCACAGACAGGAGCTGGGGCTTGCCCTGCTAGGGGAGAGCTCCCCAGAAGGTGTTGCCAGAAAACCTGCCCCATCCAGACAACCTGTTGGTTCTCTCTGCATAATGATACCCAGTGTCTGTTTCCTTCAAAGAAAGCCTTCCCAGTCTGACCAATATATAAAGCCATTCTTTCCAGGGAAGTCAGATGTTGTGATGATGATTTTAAAAAGACTCATTCTGTAAGTAAATGGCGAAAAAAGACATTCAAAATAGATATGTACCATGGAAGGCAGTTTCTAAACCGGCCATTCACGGCCAGGGGAAAGCATATTACTTTCATGGTTCACGGGAAATAAAGTTTGCTTTAAACCAATGTTTTAGACGATTAGTAACAAATAATCTAAGATTCTCATTGTGATATATGGGTTTCTATCAGTGGTTCTATGAAATTAGAATTTTTCTTCTGTAAATGAGTTCTTTTTACTCCTATGTTAATAGGCTTTTAAAGGTTGGTTGGCTTATGAGAAATTGAATTCTAAAAAGGACCTAAAAGCCAAAAGATTTTCACATATTTTTAGTGTTCCCTAATAAATAAGATGTGTGCATGGCAAACAAAAATTTTACTTGTATTCCCATGACAGGGTAATATAAACAAGCGTCAACTTATTATCTTATGCTGTAATTCTAATTATTTATATTAATATTTAATTCCTCAATAACAAAGTTATGATTGAGAAAATATGTAATGTATCTGCTTTGGTAGCCATTTAAAACCAACAAACACAATTTGTCAATGTAGCTTTTTTCTTAGTATTGGCACTTTGGGGTCTTTGGGTTTGATTTTTATTCTTACAGAAATAACTTTTGGACTAAGGGTGGGTTAAATTTCTTGAGCATCACTAATCTGTTCAACGTTCCTATCTTGCCCTTCATTTTTCTTCCTCTATTTCTTTAATATTCCATTTCTACATTACCATAGAATATTATTTGTAAGGTACAGACAGGGATACAAAATTGGCAGAATTAACAACTTCAGCTCCAGACTAAGTCAGTCTCCCATAGTGAAGCTACTCAAGACGTCCTGGACACTGTGGGATCAGGATTTGGTCCCTGGATTCCTATTAGCATGGTGCAGTAGAACTCTCCTCAAAGACGGAGATGTTCTATGACTGTGCTGGCTAATGATGGAACCAATTCAGCAACATCTGCTACTGAGCAACTTGAAATGGGCTAACTGAGCAACTTGCTACTGAGCAATTTGAAATGTGGGGGGGCTGATATATGATGCCTAGAATTTCCTCAGTCTTCATTGGATAGGGCTTAGCAGGTAGATTCTGTCCTAGAAAGGTAACAAAAACCCTCACACTCTCAAATTACTCCAAACTCTCTTTTTGCTTTTACATTTTCACTGAGTCCACAGCTTAAAGTTCTATAGACAATACATCTGCATGGGGAGGATAGCCAGATCTCCATCACTCATGAACAGGACCTGAGTCTCAGCATGGATAGTAACACACCTATACGGGAATTAGTGTTATTTACAGCAGGAGTTAAAATGTATAACTTTATACTATCTCATTGCCTTCCAGATGGGTAGTCTCAAGGTGGTCTGAGCCTGGTGTACATAGATGAACTGGTACATTTAAAAGACTTTTTTGGATACAAGAAGCTACTGTTCCTACATTTCATGTACATATTTCTTGTGGTTAACAGACAGTCTCCTGCAGATAAGTTGACATCAGATATAAATATAAGATCTGTACAGAATTGGCATAAGCAAAAGTTTAAGCAGCTTTTGAATGAGGATCATGGAAGATGCGTTATGATTTCTATGGATTAGCAAACTGTCTTCCTATGATGGTTCACGTGTAGAGACAAAAACCAGAAGTGAAAAAAATCCCTCTAATTTAGTTGTTCAGTTTCCTACTGTCTTGTATTAAAAGCTACCTAATAGAATTTATAGTTGGAGAAACCTTTTAGGCAGCACTCTTTGTATTTTTTATTAAGTCCAAACTCAGAGAATCTACTTAATGTCAATTTCGTACAATGGTTATACTGCACAGCGTATTTTATTTTAAATCTGCAGGACATGATGATAAATTGATAATTGACCCCAAGGCCATTATAAATAAAGAGGCCCTGTTTTTCATTAGTATAGTAATACCTAGTCATAGGGAAAGAAGACCAAGGCTAATTTAGCCCTGACAAGTGAGCAATCAAGAACTCATGGTTTTAAAAACACATTTAAAGACGGCAAGTTTCTAGCTGTGAATAGTAAAAGAAAATTCAATTATAGGAACATATGATTAGAAACATGCCAAAGGCAGTTTGTGTTGTGTGCTGATAAATAGAATGCTCTGAATGGTGTTTACTTTCAGAAATGTCTAGCTGAGAAATAAACTAAATAATGTCAGATATTCCAACTCCTGTTGCTATTTTTGTTTAGGATCCAAATGCAGTTGTTTCACCTTGACATCTTCCCCCTAGGAGCAGTTTCCATAAAGGTTCATTCATGTTGCGACATCGGTTTAAACATGCCCCAGACTCTTACACGCTTTCCTTTACCTTGTGTAAACGGTCTGAGCTCTAGCGCCTTGCTCTTGCTTCTTTGGTAAATAAACAAAATGTGTAAGACTCTTGATATGAGCAAAGATACTATGGAGAATGCAAAGTCCCTAAAATGTAGTCACTCTACTTAAGAATTCAAAAATAGAAAGAATAAACACATCCTGAAGATAAATAAATAGAATAGTAAGTCCTTTCCATGCATTCATAGATGGATAGATAGACAGCTAGAGGGAGAGAGAGATAGCATCAGCTTGAGAAAACTAAAAAGACTAGGAAGAAATTTGTGCTACTTAAAAATAGTCTTGAACAATAAGCTGGATTTTAATTGGTAAGATGCAGGGAAGGCTTTAGGCTTCAAAGGACACTAATAAGAAAGTGAAACAACAATCCCAAGAAAGGAGACAATCCTTACAATGTACATTTAATAAGGGTTAGTATCTCTGTAAGAAAGATATGTACAAATGGCCAAAAAGCACATGACAATGTGCTCTACGTCTTACTCATTTTGTGAGTACCAATCAAAACCACAATGAGATACCACTTCACATTTACCGAAATGGCTAAAATTTAAAAAAAAAAATACAGACATTAAGAAAGATTGATGAGGATGTGGAGAAATTGCTGAAATGCAAAAGGTGTGCTTACTTGGAAAACACTTTATCAGTTTCTTACATATGTACCCAAGAGAACTAAAGCACGTACCCACACAAAACTATGATTGTTGTTGTTGTTATTGTTTCAAGTTAATGGAGGTTATAAAGAATTAGCTTACAATGTTTGCATTTGGTAAAGTCCCTCTTATAATTTTGTCCCACCCCCAAGAGGTGTGCTATACACCTAACATTGTGTTTATTCAGTGGGAGCATACCCCTCTCCCTGCACTCTGAGCCCCCTGCCCCCTAACTGGACTTGATTTGAGTTGTTCTCTTATGTGGGTGTATATTAGATCATCTACTGGCATCATATTAGAATTGAGTACATTGGATTCTTGCTTCTCCATTCTTGTGATACTTTACTAGGAAGAATCTGTTATACAAATGTCCACATTAGCATTTATCAAAATAGCCCCAAAGCAGAAAACAACCCATATGTCCATAATGTAATGAACAGACAAACAAAATGTGTTCATATCCATACAGTATAATATATGGTATTCAGTCATAAAAGATGTGAAGTACTGATACATGCTTTAACAAGAATGACCTTTAAAAGCATTATGCTAAGCGAAAGAAGTCAGGTGGCCGTGCACCTCACGATTTTATATAAACAGTCTAGAATAGGAAACTCTATAGAGACAGAGAGTAGATTCATAGTTTCCAGGGACTAAGGGGAAGGATAAGTTGGCAAATTGTTTTGTTTTGTTCCGTAGTGATAAAAATATTCTGGAATTAGATGGTAGTGATCACTGTATGACTTTATAAATATACCCAAAACCAACTAGTTATAGACTTAAAAGGGTGAATTTTATTGTATGGGAATTATATATGTTAATGTAAAAAATGGGATGCGAGGGAGAACTCCAGGCACAGTGAGGGGCTGCTACAAGTAAAGATGGAAAAACTAGAAGGAACCAGGGATGTTTGGAATAGGGCAAGGGAAGTGGTTGATTGTAACTTGGGTGGGTATGCATATACTAAGTATGCATATCTAAATGTGAATAAATGTGAAGTTAAGCCTGAAATGTCAGATAAAGGAGAGCTAAACCAGCAGGGACATCAAAGGGTTAGGCTAAGGGGTTTGGCATTTATTTGTTGATATTAAGCCAATTAATTTGGTAGTCGTGTTATTTTGTCTAAATTTGAAGGCAGAACATGCGGAAGAAGCAAATCAGCTACCCACAATGAACAACCGTTTCCCTGAAACATATGAAAATATTATAAATATTATACCTGATGGTTGAAAGAAGGTCACGGGTGGGAATTGTGGGGTCAGAAGTGACTGAAAGAGCATTTTTACCAAACCAAACATTCACCTTTTCCCATAAGAAAATATCTCATGGTCCTTATCACATGTCCCAAATAAAATGAAATCTGTACCTTTTTGAAATGATAAGAAGAAGAATTTGATCTATTACTTCTTTTAAAATTCTTCTTCATTTTTTTTACAGAAAACAATGGGACTGGTCAACAGTGAGAAAGCTTGGTCTCCTTCAGAGTCAGGAATTTAATCCATTTGAGGGTTGATGGGCACTTGGGCTTCTTCCATGACTTAGCAATTATGAATTGGGCTGCAATAAACATTATATGTACATCATGGAATATTAGGCAGCCTTAAAAAAGATGGAGATGTTACCTCTTTTATGTTTACATGGATGGAGCTGGAACATAGTCTTCTTAGCAAAGTATCTCAAGAATGGAAGAAAAAGTATCCAATGTACTCAACCCTAATATGAAACCAATTTATAAACTCCCACACTTCCATATGAAAGCTATAACCCAACAGCTCATGATGGAGGAGAAGGAGGAGTGGGAGGGCCTGGGAGGGGGAAGGATGGGTGGAGGGAGGGTAATTTGTTGGACGACACCTATGATGCATTTTACAAGGGTACATGTTAAATCTACTAAGTGTAGAATACAAATGTCATAACACAATAACTGAGAAAATGCAGTGAAGTCTATGTAAACCAGTTTCATGAAAGTATTTAAAATTATATATAAAACTAGCACATCATTCTCCATAATTACATTAATATACACAGCTATGACTTAATAAAGAAAAAAAAAAGAAACAAAAATCAGAGTTAGGAATTTAGTTAATTTGTAAAGGAAGTAGGGGTGTACAATAAATCTGGGGGTAAGTGGAAAACATCTATGAACAGGAGTATTTCAAGCCATGCATTAGGTAAGCAATATCCCTGCATGATAAAAGAAAGTGTATTAATTTTATCTGTAGAAGAATTTAAAGAACATATTCACAGGACATAGCCAAGGATAATTGATCAAAAGGCACCTTGGC
Source organism: Galago senegalensis (assembly GCA_963575145.1). NCBI lineage: Eukaryota > Metazoa > Chordata > Mammalia > Primates > Galagidae > Galago > Galago senegalensis. Next base: position 16,891 of record CAUYTI010010097.1, read on the forward strand.
CTCCAGCTGGATCAGTGGTAAGAGACACAGCAGGCTGTCCTCTGATATCCACATATCTATCACATGTCCCAGAATACCTCTGGTCTTGGATATATTGTTATTCTTAACAATTTATTTATAGAACAGTTTACAGAGAAAACAAAGGATAAGGACTGGAACAATTGGGAATGTTTTTCCAGGAAAGCTAATTTCATCTTTAAAAAAATATGTTGGTAAATAGGACGGAGAAAGTATTTTCAATACGTAGATTCTGTGCCAAGCAAAGGAAGATATTTTACTAGGAAATTGCTATCAGAAAATTCAAGTTTAAAAATATTAAATATATCAGGGGAAAAAGTTAGGGTGTTACAAGATGAACAAAGAGAGGTGAGGGCCCAATCTCAGTCCCAGTAAAATTCCAGAGTAAGTAGTGAATTTTTTTGTTTGTTTGTTTGTTGTGAGACAGAGTCTAACTCTCCTGCCCAGGCTCCAGTGCTATGATTTCAGCCTAACTCACAGCAAACTCAAACTCCTGGTTCAGGTGATCCAACTGCCTCAGCCTCCTGAGTAGCTGGGACTACAGACACCCATCACTATGCCCAGCTAATTCTTCTAATTTTAGCAATGACAGAGTTTCTTCATGCTCAGGCTGGTCTCAAACTCCTGAACTCAAGGGATCCTAGTGCCTCAGTCTCTCAGAGTGCTAAGGTTACAGGAGTGAGCCAGTGAGCCTGGCTATAGCAGATGATTGAATATGGCAGACTCATGAGTGGTCCCAACAAGAGGCAACAAGGACATTTTATTAATTCAGGCACAAAAAGACAGAAAGTTGAATACGATTGGAAATTTGAGGAAACCATTACATTGACTCAGAGGTGGTAGATTTTGGAATAATTAACATGATGAAGAGAGACATTACAGATGTGGGACATGGAGGAAATTTTTGTCTATAACAAGTGCATGGTTATCTGCCTGGTAGATTCATAAAATGTTGGTAATATTACAGCACATATAAAACCTTTACACAGGACATCCCCTGATATCATGTATTCATTGACTTAATGAACACTTTCAGATTTTTTTTTGTATCCTATGCAATTAGCCAATCATCAAAAGTGAGAAGAAAGGATCAATACAAGTATCATCTCCATTTTTCCGATGCTCAGAATGTGTGAGAAATTCCCTGTTCTTGTAAATAACTGCAGTATAATGTGAAAAGCCTAAAGCTAGAAGCATGCCAAAGTTGGTAGAGTACGAGTTGGAAAAATTGTCACAGAAAAAGATCTCTCTGAGATGGGTATTAAAAACTAACAGGAGTCCACCAAGCCAGAAATTCCAAAATTAAGAGTCCATGAAGCAGTGCTTGCAGTCATGGAGACACCGTAGGGAGTATTCTAAGTTATGACGAGACATTGGCTGAAGTTGGATCTGAGGATCCCAGTATCAAGGAGCTCCTAAAGAAGCTGATAGATGTTGACGTGGATTGCAGATTTTATTCCATAGACAATGGAGGCAGGGAAGGCTGTAAAGCAGGAGAATAACAGTATTATATTTATATCCTAGGAAGATTACCTTTGTAGGAGGATTCCAGGGTGATGGCATGAGGTGGTTGGCTAGGATCTTGCTGTCTTTGAGATGACAGAAGATGAGGACCTCCTCTGAGGCTGGCTGAGGACATGGAGAAAAGGAAGTATATTCAGGAGCTCTTTAAGAGGTACAGTGCTGGCCCAGAGGGAAAAAGGGAGAGGGAGTGGAAACTGTCAGGGAAGACTGCCAGGTTTCTGGTTTGTGTGACGTGAAATGGACATGTCGCTTACTAAGATGTGGAAGATTAGAGGAGAAGGAGTTCTCAGGTGCAGGAGGGGCAGATGGTAAATTCACATTGGTATATGTTAAAAATGAGTTGCCAACAGGGCAGTGCCTGGGGCTCAAAGGAGTAGGGCACTGGCCCCATATGCCAGAGGTGGTGGGTTCAAATCCAGCCCCGGCCAAAAAAAAAAAAAAATGAGTTGCCAACAGTGTTTTTCTCCGGGTTCTTTAAGAAAAAAATTTCAGGGAGGTGGCCTCTCTTTCTCTTCAACTTGATAGGAAAAAAGCAATTAATTTCTACTTTTCCTTGTGTGTATGGTGGGAATACAGTTCCTGTTGTTCTTACCGGAGTTATTAGTGCAATTTAATTTTGGAGGAGGGCCTTTCATCTTTTTGATTTAAGTAAGCATGAGGATTCCCAAACCAGCCTTGCACATTTCTGTACCATGAATTGCTTTTTCGTTGTTCCTAGAATGGAGCCAGTTATTTACTGTTCTCTGTTGAAGTAGCCCAGGAAGAGGAGAGGTGAGCTGAACATTAAAAATCAGTATCTGGTTAATCTCTGCTCCCGGGGTTTAAAAATAGTCACAGATAAACAACTCGGAAGCATAATACTTGTATCATAGTCCCCCCACCCAGGTTATTCAGAAGATAGGTCTTCTCTTATGATCCAATAGCCACAACTCGAATTAAACATCTGGCTTTTCCAACATGCATTTCTGAAGATGTGTCATTTCTTTCTAAACAAGTAGTTTGCTCTCTCTGTAATGAGATTTCATCCAGAGTATTCTCTTCCTAAAATCTTTATTCATGACTATTTTTGATGCATGAAATTGTTTTAGATACAGACTCTTATCACTCTTACTAATGTGAGAAAGCAGTCTTTAATTTTCTATTTTTCAAGATCTTGACTTAAATTTATGTTATGGTGCAATCAGTTGAGAAGGTGGAGGGCAAAATTCCTTTAGGCAATGGCGTGTGAGGGGCCAGAGAATCAAGGGAAGAAGAATGGAGTGAGGTTAAAACCATAACCTTATAAAAATATAAACGAAGTTTGAGCTCACCATTACTACTATCTCTCAGACTCAGTTCCTGGCCTCTTTGTGTGTGTTTGTGCTTGAAGAGTTTAGGAGAAAACACAGAAGTGGCAGGGCTAGCAGGAAAAAGTCAAAACTGGGAGTCTGAAAATTCTGCTTCTCAAAGTAACTACCGAAAGTGTCACTGCCTGAATGTTGGCTCGTTGGCGATTCCCTCTCACTGGACAAGGTAGGGAGGAAGAGGGAACCTGACAGTGACAATGACAGATGTCACTTAGGTAGTTGTATAAAATAGAAGTTCAGGGGTTTTATTTATTATTATTTTTTTTTTTTGTAGTATCTGTATGTGCCTTTTGAGAAATCCAAGAGAAGAAAGAAAAGTACGGCTCTCTTGGTATTTTTAAAACAGTTTTTTTAATTGGATTTTAAAATAAACTATAAGAATCACAGACCACAATAGTTCACCAATCATGTTTGGACAAAATAGAAAGAGAAAAAGAAAGGAGGGAGGGAAGGCAGAGAGGAACAGAGGGGAAAGAAATGAAATAATTTTTACGAGGTGAATTTTTTACTTTTTGAGTTTACCAAGCCTGCAAACATTAAATAGGTGATAGTATGTATAATTGAATTAGTGTTATTGATTGGTATTAAGTATCTCTTTAGTGGGGCCATTTGCCTACATTTATTTCTATCTTGTCCCTCCTGAGCTGTCGTTACTGAAATAAGTGTGAAATAAGCAAACACACACACATTTCCTACAGCAGACAGGCCTCCCAGAATCTAATTAGACGAAACCCTGTCCATCTGCTCTGCCTCACCACGGGCCCGCTAGCATGGACGCTGTTTCATTACTAAAAGGCAGAGAAATGCAAATTGAATTGAGCCGGACTTCCTCTCAGACAGAGACCAGGGCATGAAGTCAAACCCTTGCTGTGTTCTAACAAAGCACCACGGGGAAAAAGTGGGATGAGAGGGGATTTCTTTTTCTAAGGCCACATGTCTAGTACTTACTGGAGGCCATAAGGGAATGTGCATCCCATTGTTTGGTACAAGGCTACATGAGTCGCCACAATATAGACCTTGTTCACTATGCAAATTGTTGATTTTGGTACTTAGTCCCTTGTGACAGATGCCCTTTTATTAGCTGCATGTCACGGCATGTTGAATTGCATTCAACACGAGCAATACAAAAACTAGCAGGATGGCCGTCGGAGTTCATGCCATACAGTTAGTAATTTGCATTTCGTACTTGGTTATCTACAGAGCATAATTAAAATGCATTGCTAAAACTATTTTTCAATGTAGTGCCGGTGGTAGGCAGCAATTTCCAAAACCTCTTTTGGGTTACATTCCTGGCCAGTTTTAAACTAGTTTTGACAATTTCTCTATTAATGGGGATAATTAATTTCTGATGTTTTCAACAAGATTGAAAAAAAATCAGTGGCTTTAAAAAGTTGCAGATTTAGAGCAGCTCAAAAGCTAATATATTATATTAAGAGTTCTACACTTTGATCTGAGAAATAGGCTTTGAAATGACATTTTCCTTCATATGATGAATTTGTGCCATTTTCTTTAGTAAAAGCTATTTTCCTGCACAAATGGATGCATTTTATCCTGGATTCCATTCATGCTTATTTTTAAAAATGTTTATCTCTTTGTAGAAATGCACTCTAATAAGGATCCAGTCTTCCCAGCTTCAATGGGAGCAAAAGAATTAGGTTTTATGTTAAATTTAAAGATTTTTCCTGTAAGCATTTTTCCTGATAAAAGGTTACACTACATCAAAAGAGACCTACATACAACTGGTAAAAATCTTAAAAACCGAAGACCTGTGGTGACATATTCAATGTTTCTTGTGCTTTCAGGTACAGGTAATCCCGAGGCAGAGGGGAAATACATTTTATGACCCAGGCCTTCCTTGTCTGTGTTGCAGTCTCCACTCAAAGAGTTCACTGAGTTGCCTCCAGACACTCTCTGCCTTCTTAGCCCACAGCACCAATACCTGGGCTCCTAAGGAAAAGAGGATGAGTAGTTCTATCCTGAAAGAATCACTAATGACCTTTGAAGTGCTCTTTTGTCACAATTCTTCTGAAAGATGATAATTTCATTTTCTACAGACTGGAGTCATCATTTCCAAGTGGGGAGGAGACACCCTATAGTATCGTGACAGCAGACACTTGAGTCTCATGACACAGACCCAGACTCATGGTAGACATCAGTGAGTGACCACAGAAGCCTGGTCAACCCCAGGCTCAGTGAACATCTTGCTGTCACTACCTTCTGATGAAATGAAGGCTGGGATGTCAGCACTCTGCATTCAGATCAACCATGAACCTCCTCTGAAGGTGGCTGCTTGAACTCTACTAAGAGCAGAAATCCACTGGATTGGCCTGGAAGATGAGGAGAGGAATTATCTGTGAATGTGATGATGGCTTTGCTATTTAGTTAGATTCAATGAGGTGCTCACAAATAGTGCTCTAATCCAACAATCCCTTTTGCTTACACAGCTTCCTTAAACCCAACTTCGCCTCGTGTGAACCCCTGTATTGTGTTATTTGTGACCTGAACTCCTGTTGACCCAGGCTGGGTTTGAACCCACCACCTCTCGCATATGGGGTGGGTGCCCTACTTGGCTGTTTCTTCCATTCATATAAGGATGGTCAGTCTGGATGCTATGATTTTCATTTTCCCCTCGTAGCTACTCTCACTATTCTCCTTTGTTGTCACAGGTGCCCCACACCCTCTTTGCTTGTTCTAGCATCCTGTGGTGTGTGTGTGTGTGTCATTGACTGTCATTTACCTTTCTGGTTTGTTGTTAAGGCAGCCTGTATCTAGTTACCTTGCTTATTATATATGGCTCTACCTATTTATCTGACAAGATGTGTCTGCATAAGTACTTATGTATACATGCACACACACACAGTGTGCCAGAAAATGTACACATATTTTAAGAGATGTTATCTGTGTATTACTTTTTGAAGTTGAATTGAAGGTTACAAGTCAAACGTACCTAGACATACTATGCACGTCCGTTTTACATGCTTAATCTTACACTTTGGGGGCATGATTGATTTTACTCCCAATAAGATCTCTTAAAATCTCTTTTTTGGGCACCCTCTGTATAAATTTTCTGTCAACTGTGACTAGAACAGAGCCTGCTCTCTATGTCTTTCTTGGTAACTCTGCCTACTGTTGATCAATAGTCACTCAAACAACTTCTTATATGTTTAACCATTTAACTTTTGGCATAACAAAAAATCTGTGCTTGTCATAAATCTTACAAATGAAATTATGTTTGTAAAGGTTTAGGTGTAAAATAATTATAAAGATGAACATTTGAGAGGAACTTACATCTTCTCATTGTCCCTGATACTGCAGGATTTAGTTGTAGTCCATGCTCCTGGAATCATCTCTTGATACACATTAAAAAGATCGTTTTTTAGATAAACTATTAGACAATACACCAACCACGTTAACCTGATCCAAGTCTTCCTAACTCATAATTAAATCTTTATACAAAATGACTCATAGAGATAAAAATTATTAACAAAAAAGTGATTTATTAGTAAATCATTTTTCATTCTGATTAGTAAATCATTTTTAGATAAATTATTAGATAATACACCAACCACGTTAACCTGATCCAAATCTTCCTAACTCATAAGTAAATCTTTATATCAAATGACTCATAGAGATAAACATTATTAACAAAAAGTGATTTATTAGTAAATCAGTTTTAATTCTAAAACTTGTTAATTACATGATCTTTACTTTGAATTTTGTTTCCAGTATCTATAATTAACTTATAGGTAACATCTTCAATTCATTTTGGTTATAAGATAAGGTTCATACCTTCTGAATATAAAACTTTTGGATACATTGTTGGCGATAAATTGATTTCTATCTGGGGAATATTTGAATAAGAATTGAGATAGGAGAAAACATGAAAAAAAGAAATTATTCCTCAAGTATATGACTGAGAGGAAGACACACATATCTGGTGTACAATTCATTACATCTTTTGAGAAAGAATCTGCTGAAGAGAAGGAAAAACAATTCAACTGTCTCATGGGACCAGGCCTATGATATAAGTGAATACAATTCACTCAGTGTTGGCAAGTAGTTGGAACTGCTGAAAACTGGAGATCATATGGTCTATTATTCCAACCTACATACTTAGAGCCATCTTGAAGCAAGAGGGCCATATTATTATATAAAATCCTTCATTTTTTCAAAATTCATTTCAAATATGTTAAAACCTTGTGAGCCTCGTCCCCCATGCCTGTAGTCTATGTTGTAGTCTGTGGACTACCAGCATGCAATCTCAGATAGAAACTTATTCAAGTTACTTCATGTCTACTTAAACTATAATTTTTGTGGAGAAAAATCTTCCTCCAAAAAGGGATTAGTATATGTTCATTTAGGTCTGGTCGAGGGGGATATATAATAGAGACTCAAGTTATATTTGTTGAATAAAGGCTGAGAATTGCCTATCAAAATATAACCACACCTTCCTTTTAACACTCTTATAGTAAGTACATCCATCAAGTTAATGGCCCTGATTATTAAAATGGGGTGTAGACATACCCATTTGACAGACCATACTGAAAACTAGGATGTATTTCTTTATTAAAAGTAATCATAAATTAAATTTGCTTTTATACTATGTTAGTTGTTAGAAATTCTTAACTCTGTGGCAATGATGATGTATATTTTTATCAAATATTAAGGGTGATTAAATGCTCTAAGATCAACAGTTTTTGTTTTGTTTATATTTTCCTTCTTATATAAATAAACCAGTTAGTCTCCTTGTTTTCTACTAGGATTTCCTTTGATTGACAGAGTGGAATAATGCTTAGGAACGCATGGTACAGTATAGGAATTCAATTTGTTCTGGAGCAATATTACAAAATTTGCTTTCGTGCTTCTCAAGGCCATTGATCCTTGCGTTCAATAGTTTCTTTGAATTGTTTCAACTTTGAATAAATTATTCAAATTTGCATTTATTATTAAAAGATTATTTAAGTATTGAGTTATAATGTCTTATTAAATTAGAATTTTGGGGGGTTGCTATTCATTTTGTATTTTGAATGGAAAGAGTTTATATAATCATTATAAGTGTTAAATTTTTTGTAAAAGTATACATTGAACAAAATTGATTATATGTTAAGTTTGGGGTTGGTACTTGAAATGTATGATTTTACTGTGTATGTGGATTTGATTGGTTTTCTGGAAGCCTGCACATTGAATAGGCTGATACCATTCTCCAGTGATTGCCTAGTCACCCCAAACACCTATGTATCACCAGGTAAAAACAGTACAGACACAAGCAAAACCTACCAGCAATCTCAAACAGATCGCTTTGGACATGGTTATGAAGTCCTGTGCTTAAAGCAGAATTCCTTGTTGCATCTTTTTTGAAGCTGGATAGAGGCTGAATCCGGACTTCAGGGGCTCATGACTGTTGAGGGAGTTCATTGTTGCAGAGAGAACACTTGAGAAGTAATCCCCTCTTTGCACTTAGCTGGGGTGATTTGGCAGTGTATGGATTGTGACAGCTGAGGGTGGAGGGTGCAATTGCTACTGACTGCTGTTCACACATTTGTGATAAAGCCATAGTTTATGGTGAAGGCAGTAGACAGCCTTAACCACCACCGGAAACCACCTTTTCTGTAGGATGTTCTGTTGTATTAATTTGTACTTATTCACATCACATTATGATACTTTGATCAATGTGTACACGTATTGGTAAAACAACTTTAGCTCTTTAGGATTGTAATGGCTACTTGAATGGCTAGTGTTGAGTAGCAAATGTGATGCAATGTGTAAAATATCATCAAAATGTCTAGAGAAATCTAGGTGATCAAAAATGCCTATTTCTCTACCTCACCCCCATTACAGTTCCTTCCTTCTACCTTACTATTCTAATATTCCATTTATTGCCTAAATAAGAGGCAGATTAGAATAGTAATACATACAAGGCATATTAATGGGCAAATGTCAAATATCTCGAGTGATTTGAATTGCTTGAAGATCATCTTAGGCAAAATTATAAAGTTGTTTCCATGTAAATAAATATTCTTATGTGATTCCTTATTCTCAAATACACATGTATCCCTGGGCCATTTGAACCACCCAGATCGTACACATACTATATGTAGTTCTCTAACTATCACATAAACTTTGACAACTTGTGGCTGAATCATTCTGTTTATGTTTCCTGGTAGTCATTAATTAATTTATTGTTTCAGTATCCAAAACATTTGAAGATATTCTATATTGAATATTTATAATACATTCAAATTTTTTGTAGTCTCTGATAAATAATAACTTTTTTTAGAATAGGATCATGTACCTTCAAATATGTTATCTCTATTGCTTAACACAGAGTTTGGCCTTTATCAGGAATGCAATAAACAATTGCTTAGTGAATGAATAAATTAGATCATTTACTATTGACCAAATACAGAAATTAGTGAAATCTGTGAAGCTGAACTTCATCAAAATAGGTTAAGGCTTTGATTAATATCCTGACAAATGAAAGAAGGAATTTGGAGACTCAACCCACACTGAGGATGCATACCCAGGATGATATGCAGTTTCAAGTACTAAAGTCAACTTTCTCCTTTTAATCTCAATCAAGAGACATACCACAATGAGGAGAGTGAGAGTTATATTTAGAAATGACCATGATTTGTTTTTATAAAAGAAAATCATTTATAAAAATTTCTGTTATTCTTTAAGAGGCAAGGTTCTAAAAGAAAATGATAAGAAAGGAAATTTTCTCTGTAATAGTTACATGTACAACTCATTTTTATTAAAATTATAATTTTTGATTTAAATGCACATCAGAGTGAGGTTACATTTCATGAAAATGATTAAGCCTTTGACGTTGCCAGTAATTTTATGTTCTATCCTTGGAAATTCACCATGAATATTATAGTTTCTCAGAAGTCATGCAGTAGAGTGATAGCCTGGTAGACATCTCCCAAGCATGTTCATTAGCTATGCACCAATTGTCGTCATGGATTACTTAACCTAGTTCTGAAGATTAACTTACTTATATTTAAAGTTAAGCCTTTAATTATCTAATATTGATCTGAAATATAATTTGCTAGAAGATTCTCAAACTACCAAGAAAATATTGTTCCTTAATTGTAGAGAGGTCCAGCATTCACCTCAAGGAGAAAGTGAATGGTAGAGCAGTTATCTGCTCCATATTAGGATTTTAGCGGCCAGGGATAGAATTACAGCATATAAATTGTCTCTATTTCTTTTCTATCCTAGAAGGGGAGAGTTAAGCAGAATACATGATTTAATATTATTTCTCATTTATTCTATGCTACTACATTTAATTCTTTTTATGGTATTAAGATAAGTTAAGTTATAGTAAACTTCGAAACAAATTCAAAGTCTCAATGGCCTTAAAACAATAAAAATCCATTTCTTGACCACATTATATGCCTCTTATGGTAAATTGGGAACTTCCCTCCACTCTGACGTCACTAAACGACCAAGTCTGATGGAGAAGACACATGTGGAAACCATCATGTTGGTGATTCCAAGATTCTGCTCAGAAGTGATAAATGCCACTTCCACACACGCTTTTTGGCTAAAGTAAGTTATATCCATATATGATATCAAGGGACCAGGAAAGCACAAGTCCCATTTTTCAACTTAAAATTGATGAGAACTTAACATTACTGAACAGCAATAATGCCATTACATTAGTCAGTATTATGAGACTACACATTAAAATAAATATAATTACTTAAATAATTCATCTATTTTCAAACAAAAAAGGTGAGAAGACTGAAGATTGCAGCTAGCTAATCCCACGATTATTAGAAAAAACACCATTAAAATTCCAAAAGGACAACCAAAATCCCCGTATCACACATCACCAGAATATTTTGCAATAAAAATATGTCACATAAGGCAAATATTCCTGTAAACTTTGTCTCCATGAGAAGGCCTTCTGGTTGCGTTTGTCTTTCCTCATAAAATCCATTTTTCAAACTTCCCACTGAGAAATGGTTTTGTTATTTTGCAGAAGCCTTTGCAAAATCTTCAACTCTAAATCCCTTGATGGGTGGGCAGCCAAACATAGGACACAAAATCATTTACATTTTCTGCCTTAGAAATATTGCAAGGATGATGACATCTTATGGGTTCTCATTTACTCTCCTGATAGTATTATAAAGAGACATTTGGCAAAGAGAAGTTTCAAATGTACAGCACATGAGTAATCTGAGAAGGTGATGAAGGTGATATACTGCTAATACAGCTCTATCTGTGTAACGAATGACAAGTAAAAATAGCATATGGGTCAAAGAATGTCTAGCTGAGTTTGATAAAGCAAGATGGAGCCACTAAAATTAGCCCACTGAGCGCATAGTAGTGTTCTGATGTATAAGGAGATTTGCTCTTATGCCAAATTTTTGAACTTTTAAAAGACTGAATCCTTGGTGTTAATTTAAGCAAGTGGCACATCCCAAACTTGAATGAAGACCTTGCCTTGACACATATTCTGGGAAAAGATTGCCACCTACTGGATCCCCAACACCACTCCTTTAGATTTTATGTTTCTATGTAAATATGGTTACTCTATACAGAAAACCCCAGTTTGTCTACATAACCCTCCCATGTTAATTCAACATCAAATCCTAGACGTGGAATTATTTTGTTATCCTTGAAAGAAGGGCCTAAAGGTGACCTGCTGCAACACTTGGCTGCCATCCTCCTTGGAGGGGTCACTTCTACAGCTCCTCGGGGTGTGGCAGAGGCTCTGCTTTTCTTAATTGTCAATTAAGCATCAGTTGATATCTTGCCTCACTCAAACAGAATGATTTAATTGTATTTGTAATACAAATTCTAAAGAGAAAAATAACATGTTTAAAAACTATTACCAATTGCTTGGAGTGTTTCTACTGTCTTAAAAATGTTCATCTTTGAAATATATTGTTGACACATAGTTGGATGAGAAGAATATTAATCCACTTCTAAATGTAGTCATATGAACAGAAAAACTGTTGGTGATTTCTCTGGACAAATTACACATCACCAACATTAATACTTCTCCATTCATACTTATCACAGTATGACTTTGGTAACATCAGCAAGGGATTTCAAAGCTACCTTTTGAACATTTAAAGAAGGTGGATTTGAGGCTTCTTATGACTCTCTGCCAATATTACAGGTAAGAATGTTTTAAATATTGGTGAGTTGATATTACTGATGGCATTTCAGTAGACAAGTATAAGAAAGATGAGGAGAGGATTTAAACACCCAGAGCAGCAGGATAGGAAGGGTGCCAACTGGAGGTGTAGATCCACAATGAGACAAGCAACTGAAAAGAGAAAATGGAATAGGAATAAAGGATTAAGGGCGGTTATTAGAAGTAAAATTAAAAAGCAGAGATGCTGTCTCTGTAAGAGGCAATGTGATACAGTAAGAACAAAAGAGCAAAATCAGAACCAAAATTTCACCTACCTGGGCATCAGCGGGGGATGTAGGCAAGCTCGTAAAATTTGCTGAGAACTGTTTTCAACTGCTGCGGACTAAGAATAACAATGTCTCTAAATTTTTATTTTTAGTCAATCAACGTGTATAAGATTCTTAAGGTCTTGAAAGACAAAGTAAATGGTGTCTTATTTCAGTGAAGAGTTTAAAAAGCAAATAGGTAACGAAGATGCAAAAAGGAAAGAAATAAAACAAACGAGCAGGGAGGTTGTCAATAAAGAGAGAACGTAGGAAAAGAGACCTGAAAGAAAAGGAATTAAAATGGCCATAGCAATAGGAAAAACAAGAACCTGATGAGAAAGTTTATGTGGTAATAAAAACATTTCAGGCAGCGCTTATAGCTCAGTGGATAGGGCGTGGTCTAGGCTGATGGGTTAGACCCTGACCTGGCCCAGCTGAGACAGGAATGACACTGCAAAAAAAAATAAATAAATAAAATAAAATAACCAAAGCCAGATGAGAGAATTGCTTAAGCCCAAGAGATTGAGGTTTCTGTGAGCTGTGAAGCCACAGCTCTCTACCAAGGGTGACAGCTTGAGACCCTGTCTCAATAAAAAAAAAAAAAAAAAAAAAAAAAAAAAAGAAAAAAGAAAACAGAAGAAAGAAAAAACTATTCCTGGCTAAATAGAATGGCCACATTATTTTAAAAAGTAAAATATGCAGATAAAAAACATTTATGGTGACTAAGCTACACCAAATAACGGATTTAGCTATTCCAGTGACTTTCTACATATATGAAAGTAATTTCCAATTTTCACCTGCAGATTATTAGTTTCACTCTCTTTGAGCTACATTTTCACTTTTCAACAGCCTTTAGGATATTTTTGTTTTGAATACTTCACCCACATTTTCAAGTCAAAATGTTCCTGATGGAATTGTATTAACTTCATTGTCAAATTTGATCCGCTCCCTGGATTTGTTTTCCTTTTTGTGTAGACTGGGTCTCTCTATGTTGCCCAGACTGGCCTCCAACTCATGGCCTCAAATGATCCTCTCTTCCTAGCCTCCCAAGTACCTGGGATTATAAATATGAGCTGCTATGCCTGGCATCTTGATTTTTTTCTTGATTATTAGCATCATTGTTCTCTTAGGTAATAGGGCACTCATTTTCCTCTTTTTCTGTCATTACCCTTCCCATGTGGCATAATATTTGTAATCCAACAATAGGGAGAGTAGAATACAATCTAGTATTATAGAATTTACATAATGCTATCTCATGTGGAACATTATTTAATCTCTCTCTAAAGATTCTTTTGCTGAATTCATTTTCTCTACATCTATTCGAAAGGAAATTAGTTTTTCTTAAAATACAATGTATGCCCCTTAACACGATATTTAAGACATTGTGTGATCTTACACAATTTGTTAGACTAATTTTCTTTGTATTTCTCTAATGTCTATTTCCTAACTGCTTTTGTTCCAGATAACTTTATGTATTTCTCTCTGTACTTTAAAAACTCATTCATCTTGATGACCCTGGTCTGATGGTAGTTTCTCTACGATCCCTTATCAAACAGAGGCCAGCATACTAGACCATCAGTCAAATCAATTGTAGCTGTTTCTGACCAATTGCATGCATACACACAAATATGTATTTTCAGTGACTCATAGCAATTTAAATGTAGTATTTTTGAGAAATTATTCAAATGCTAATTTGAGGCCAAATAACAAACAATGTAACTTTGCTGTTTTGAAATTAATGATCTATTTTATAATCAAACATTTAAGTCTTCCCAAGTAGTTATTGACTTAGGGTAGAAATTTTAAAAATAAGACATAAAGAAGGAATAGGGGCCATCAACAATAAACTTTTAAAAAAAATTGTTCAGGGCAGTGATTCTTCATTAGCCAGTGGAAGAAATTGGTTAGTGAATTTATTCGTATCTAACACTAATAAAGAAAAGAATTATGCCCATACCTACCAAGTCAATGCTTGAACAATACTTTTTTTTTTTTTTTTTTTTGGAAATCTTGAATTTGTTAGCCTACTCAGGCCATCAGACGCTTAGGATCTTCTGAGTTAATGTGCCTTATCATACTCTTGTCTTGTTTTATGAAGAGTTCAGCGTAAGTTTGCCTTCTCCAGGAAGGGAACCTTTTTATCTTAGACAACTCTGTGGAAGAACAAAAGTGTGAACAGTTACAAGAACTGGAAGTCAAGGGCCATACCCTTCAAGGTAGTTTCTGGGCACAGAGCCTAGTAAAAATTGGCACATTGTCATATGTTTTGTATAGATGATGTAGTTGAAATGAGTTATAAAGAATTAAAATAATAATTAACTAGAATTTCAGATTATTATAGTATAACTATGATATGAAACACCCAAGACCCTCTCTCTCTCTTTCTGTCTCTCTCTCAGACAAAATACCATGCAATTTAAAGGTGGAAATAAACTCTGTTTACTCAAGAACTATTGTGCTCATAAATGAAAGTGGTAAAGGCAAATGTATCCTCAAAGCAGCTGTGTGAGTTTTCTAATATTTTTTTTCTGAATTTTAGATTTATAAAAACCATGTCTCAGCTGCTACCTTTCAACAATTTTACTCTGAGGCAATAAATAATTCAATGTGCTAATTTGACAGATGACTCTCCAGGAGCCTCCTACCATTACTAGCATCATTAGGCCATAATATGCATGACGAGGACGGGCCATTCAGCAAATGTCCTTCACTTGTTTACCCCTAAAGAGCTGTACTCTGCACAATTAACTAATGAAGCATTATGGGCCTTTTTTTCCCCCCTGCTATTTCAATATATCAATGCAGAGAGTCTGAGGGAAAATATATTCTATTTCCTTTTGCTAAATAAGTATTTACAGGATGGTTAAGACTGCACAGTAGCTCCCAGATGAATAAAAGGAAAATAATAAGATGGTCAAAATGGATCATCATTATTATGATTATTACTTCCTTTCCCTTCCATCATTTGTGAAGAAAATTTACAAGCAGTTTGATGTTGAAATACAAAAAATAAAATAACTCTCCCCCAAACAATGCTCAAATTTGCTTACTATTTATTGATTTCTGAGAATTTGTACACGGTCTTTATTGAGTTAGGTAATTTTATCCGGACCTAAACACTTGATCACGTAAAGTTTCTCAGATTCATCTTCAAGCTTAAAATTAAATCCCAGTTGAAAGGTAGTATAATATGAGTTTTGGTGTGTATGGACCCACGCTTACTGTCCAAATCCACAGAGTGTGTGCCTACAGTCGGCCAAATAAAGTCACAGTCTATGTCTAAACAGTTCCATCCTGCAGAATGGAGTTCAACAAACAAACAAACAAACAAACATTAGCTTTCTTGACTGTATTATTGTTTCACTAAACAATTGATTGCTGAGACATTTTGTGGCTGGGAAAAGAAGGTCTAAAGTGGAAATTATTTTAGGAAACTCTTTCTTGCATTTTATGAGTGTATAGGGTTTTAGTTTAAAATCATCCCACCCTTTGCCATTCTTGGCACTGTTATGTGATTTAGAGTGTAGACAA
This sequence comes from Galago senegalensis, assembly GCA_963575145.1. Taxonomy (NCBI): domain Eukaryota; kingdom Metazoa; phylum Chordata; class Mammalia; order Primates; family Galagidae; genus Galago; species Galago senegalensis. Next base: position 32,730 of record CAUYTI010010097.1, read on the forward strand.
TAAACTCTTGTTCCAAGCATGTCCATTGAAAGAAAAGTGGAAGGGTCCTAGGATGAGAGCAGTGACATGTTTTTCCTTCCCAATCTTTACCTGCATCCACAGTGATGTTGATGTTACTTCAAGAGACAATAGTCATGATTGTTCTTCTAAGATGTGAAATTTGTTTTTTATTTACTTAGCAATGGTTTCAACGATAATTATTATCATGTTTTTCTTTACCCAAACAGAATAACAATAAATAATAAGAGCTGTGATATGAATAATAATAGAATAGTTATGATTCATTAAGTGCCAATTTAGATTAAGCCTTTTGCATTTGTTTCATGTATGAGAAAAATATTTCAAAATGATGTGAAGGGCCTCTGGATTATTCTATGAACCTGAAGTTATAGGATATTTTCACATTAAAAGAAAAAGTAAACCATTATATTTCAAGAGTTCTCTAGACAAATAGGGTACATTATTGATATCATGTCACCTCTATGGGACTTCTCAAAATTGCTACTACCACAAATTATGTATTTCCACACACTCACCTGAACATTCAATCTATTCATTTCTTCTTTCAGTAAAAACAGTTTTAAATATGCTTAATAATGGGTAAATTTACTGGAAAAATAATTTAAACTTTTTATGTAAGTGTTTCCATTGGCCTTTCTATAGCATGGTAAATTATAAATATAGTAAAACCCCAATATTTCTGGTATATTGTACTTAATAAGTGGGATATCATTTAACTCATAAAATATTTGCTCTTCTATCCTCATAGAAAATGGAGTGAATTAGAAAGAACATGTAAAATTTATTTTTTCAAAATGTAGTTAAAAATGGAAAAGGCTACTTGCCTGCCAGGGAAAGTAGTAGTTGCCTTGCTTTTGTGTTGGAGAGAGGGCCATGCATCATTTTAATGAAACATTCATCCATGAAAAACTGAGCAACGTTAGGAAGAAGTGGCACCATTACCAAGGAACTATCCTGGAGGAATTTTGTAAGACTGGTACATTTTTTGTAAATTTTCTTTAGAAAAAACTAAATCACTTTTCTATTCAAGTGCCTTCCCCTTCCATGTGAAACCTTGAGGTTTACTCAAATTTATTAAACATGATGGGAAATAATTTCACTATTTGAAATAGGTACTGAATTTCTGGCTTTACTCTATGAAGAATTTATAGTTTAACCCAGGTATCCTATTAAGAGGAACAGAGACTAAAATATGAAATAACTTGTAGAATAAGTAAATGCTTCACAAACATGGACGGTGCAAACTTTATTTTAAGTGATCATTTATACACAAGAGCTCACTAGCAAAAGAATGTAATAATGTTATTAATTATAATAAATATAGTTACTCCACAAATATAGACTTTTGGAATTCAAAATGTCCCAAATATAAGTAATAAGCACAAAAGATTATTAGCAAATATTAAATACTAAAGTTTATTTTAAAACATAATTCTCATAACAGAAAATCTATAGTAGACAATTACTTAATAAGTCAAAAATTGCAAGTGCCAAAGCAAATACAGTTTTCATATATATTTATATATAATCAACTAAACCAAAATTAGCTCTCAAATTTCATTTAAGACTTCTAATGAAAGAAATGTCCTGCTTTTTATGAAAAAAAATTAAAAGCAACATGTGGTATTTTTCTAGAGCTTTGCCCATTTTTATGTAGTAATTTCTTCTTTTTGATTATATGTTTGACTTTGCTAAAAATTCAATAATGTACCATTAAAAAATCATACCTATATTAAATAAATCCCAGAGAAGCACACTTTCATATATATACCACTTAACTGCAGGCTCACAGTTCATGGAAGACATTTCTGTTTATTTTGATATCTTTTGTTAAAGAAATCCACTATAACAATGATGACCAGACAAAGAAGGGAAAAAAAGCTATTCATCCATTCATGGGTAATTGAATTCCCTCATATTTCATAAACAGACTGCCTATCCCTGAGGTTGTGTTTTATTTGAATAACTTTTCTTTAAAATGCTTTTCCTTATAAGATGGAGAATAACAATAATGTTTAAGAACTCAAGGTCAAAACATTTTTAAGTTAGTTTATTTGATGGACGCACGGCTGTGAGAGGAGGTGCCCCCTCCCTTTTTTCTCCCTCTCTCCTACAAATTGCCTTTAGACTGGATGTTTATTGCCCAATGTAAAGAACAAAACGGGGAGGTAATTAAGCCTGGAATTGCCTGCTGGTACTTATGACAGTCAGGCCAGGAGCCTGAGCCTAGCAGTCCACCCAAATCTGCAAAGAAGGAGCTTTGGTTTTGAAACAAAGCCAAGCAGCAAGACATCATTACTGTTAATTGCCCGATAAACAAAAAAGCCTTGGTGTCGGTGGCAAAACACCAAACTCAGGGTGGCAGCTGATGCCGTAAAAGACAGTTGGCCTTACTTTGTCTTGGGGACCAATTGTACTCGGAGATGATCCACCTCCATAAAGAGCTCAAGTAATTATACTCCAACAACTGTGTTTATACGCTCCGTACAGTGTATTGTGCCCTAATAACAACAAACAACCTGTCCTCTGGAAACAGGTGGCGTCTGCTACACATCAAATAGAAAAAAAAGGGACCTGCTCTCAAAGAGTAATTCATTAATTTTTAAGGCAAAGGACAAAGTCCATGGAGGCAGGTGAAAAATATGAAGTACATTGTCTGTAGGTTCCTAATAACTCAATACGAATTAAATAAAAGGAGATATATTTCACAAATAATTATTGGCTTTTATGAGCTACCTTAGGATACAATAGACAAGTAAGTATTTTAACAAGAATATATATACACACATATACATTTAGGTTGCATATGTATTTTATATAGAAGGTCTGACAGGGGTAGGTTTGTGAGCCTACCACCATGTCCTTACTTTGGCAACACTATGCAAAAAGGTTTCATAATCTTGGTATTTCTGTGTCTCACAGCTGGGTTTGTGTCCACGGGTGGCAGTGTCTTGTGGAGTGGCGCTCATTATTGTTGTATGAGCCATCGCGAGAATGACAGAGCTTGAATTAGAGCAATGAACAAGCATTAATTTTTTTTGTTAAACTTGGCAAGAGTGGAAGTGAAATCAGGGACATGTTCATCCAAGTTTATAGGGATAGTACCATGAAGAAAACAGTAGTGCACAAATGGATTCGATGTTTTTCGGAGGTTGACACAGCATCATGGATGAGGCAAGGTCAGAGTGGTCAGTGATGTGCAGAACTGATGAAATCATGGCCACAATTTGTCAAATTTGGGGTCAGAATCATCCAGTGACTGTAAGAAGCATAGCTGATCAAGTAAACATTGATAAACAGAAAAATCATACCTGAAAATCTGGGCATGAGAAAGATGTGTGCAAAAATGACCCAAAGGGTCACACATATATATGTAGGTACAGATACATGTGCATGGATGTTTGCTTTGTTTTCACTTTGTTCATTTCTGTTTTCATGATTATGAATGAAAATCAATCCAAAAGTAGTTAAATGGAGTGGCCTGGCAGATATGAGGATGCCAAGCTCAGAGAAGATTTGCCACTGAGGCTTCATGGTCCTATAATTTCAGGGCATGAAGTTGACTGAGTGAATCTGGGTGTCCTCGGAAGAGCATATAGAATTATTAGCAATGATGGGTAGACCTGGTTTGCTTCTTGTCAGCTGAGTGGTTATAGATGAGTTAGACTTAACAAACTCAGTTTTTTAATATGTAAAATAAAGTTAATAATAAATTTTTCTCAGCATTGTTGTGAAGAGAAAGAAATGTAGTATATACATGCTCATTTAGCTCAATGCCCAGTACATACGAGGCTCTCAATAGATAAGGGTTTGGGTAGCTAACTGAAATAAATTACTCAGTTTTCAGGTAACTGAACTAGCTATTTAACACAATTAAGAAACACAGAATGGGCCAAATCATGGCTGAACTGGTAAGTATGGGCAACCAAATACTAGGTATCCCCCACCAATAGACTCCCTTTCAGCTCAGGTGAGAGCATTCCCAAACTGAGACTCTCAGAATCTTCAATATTTCAGACATTGCTCACATACTCTACCGGATAACAGGATGGTTCAAAAGCAGTAAATTTTGATTTCAGAATAAACTGAGTTCAAATTAAAGCTTTGTGGTTTTCTAGAAGTTGATTTAAACTTCTAAACACATTCTTCCCCTAAAAATAACGAATCTTCCTAATTCAAATTCTTAAACCTCTTTAGAACATGAGCTACCTAAGGTCGAGTTACAATTCCACAGTTTATGTAGTGACTTTCATCTCCAATTTAGTACTCTCAACTATGTATGTATACAATAGAAATATTCTCATAAGCTATGTTATAGGATTGGTGCAAAGACTAAGTAGGATCTGACACATAGTAAGTCCTGCATTGTGACTTACTTTTCTAAAACTGCCACATGTGGACTTTTGGGATCCTTATAAGTTGAGACCTTGTCTACCTAAGATATTAAATATTATTGTTATTAATCTCTACCTGCACATACATACCAGCATGTCCCAATTCCTCCGCATGCTTTTCTGAAAGGCTTTTGGTGTGCCTTCACAACAGCCACCAGTATGATATTAGTCACCACATGGCGCTCTCTCTGTATTTTTCTTCTTTCTTTGGCTCACTCCATTTTATATAAAGTATTAGTAAAGCTACTTGAAGGAGCATCTATTGTCATTGCTATTATAAGATGCCAACTGTGTGTCATTCAGAGCCACTAAAGGTTATTTTCCTTGTATTGGGTTTGCGCAGACACAGGGAAGGGATGCCTTTGTAATTCTCTGTCACACTTTATCTTCAGGGCCCGAAACATTCCTCATACCCCGAGACCCATATGGGCTTCTCTTGAAATCACTTCCACCTCCAGCCGGGCCCACAGTCTGAAGGAAATCAAACTCAAGGTCATATTTTCGCTGTCTTCATCTCTCCCCTCACATATTCTAGAGCTGTGACTGGGTGAAAAATGAAAAAAGTCATTAATGATCCTTATGTGTCCGCTCACACAGACAAACAGAATTTTATTTCATTAATCATATATAAATGTATGGAGATTAGTCAAACTAAATTTGCATATTTGAAGCTTCAGAGACTGGTTATTTCTAAAGCAGGTTGTGAAATCCTGCTCCTTTGTTCTGCAGTTAAATTCCTTGTACCTTTTATGATAAACAGATTAGTCTGAAACAGCACTCTATTCAATATTATCCTCTTGAATAGTAAACTTTCCTGCGTATTTTATGACTGCCAATAATTTACATAACAAGACTGTTGGTGTGCACACACTGTAGGTCTAGGGGAAATGAAAGAGCCATTATATTTAGCTTAGCAAGTAAGCATAAAAATAAAAAAATAAAAACAACAGCACATGTACTGTGTGCATCTTGGGTCATGTAACTCTAAGTCGTAAGTCATAATTCTTGAACTCCAAATTTTCAAGAGATATAGGTAGTCTTAATTTGTCTTTCTCACTCAAGCATGATCATAAGCTTTAAAAAACTTGCTTAAAATGTTTAAACGTCTTATTAGTAACTCGGATCCACTCTTCAAAGTTGGGTTTGGACACGTAGCAATCATCCTTTGTGGTTGTCACATTGATTAAAACTTTTCTCATAGGGAGTTTTTGTTACAGGGTGCATGTATATATTATATCACAATAAAACATGTTTCAGACAATATTATAAGAAATTGTCAGTGCAGATATAAAAGTGATCCTTATAGTATATATAGGCATTTATATATATATAATAATATATTCATATAATATAATGGAAATGATCTAAATAACTTAAAATGGTAAGCGTAAAGCTTTTGTTTATGGCATATAAATGAATTTTCAAGTGTTAATGATCCAATAGGATCCAATAGGATCCAACAGGATTGAATATTAATAAATACATGGAGGATATTTCACCTGACATCTTTTTTTCAAATACAGATAGAGTATTCACAAAGATGGTCCATATCTTGGACCATAAATTACACGTCAACCAATTGAAAAGAAATTGCAATCAGACAGATAACATTTCAGAACATTATATAATTATATCCAGAAATAATATAAAGATAACAAGAAAATATATAAACACTTAGAAATTAAATGACATGCCTCTAAATAATCCATGGGTCAAAGAGAAGGCCTCAAAACATTAAAAATAGATAGAAATAAAAAAACGAAAATGTTACTAAGGTGCAAATATGCTCAAGATGTGTATTTGGAATAGAGCAATGAAATCTTGTAGGTTTTACAAAACCAGCCTGTAAGGTTAAGGTAGGCGATTCTGAGTGATAACAGCCACTAGCCCACTAACCCTGAGAAATGGTGAGACAGAGCTGGTGAGTGCAGTATATTCCTTGCTTCCTATTGTCACCTCCAGAATATTTTCATCAGTTAAAGGCAAAGTTATTCCCATCTTCTTTTTTCTTTCTCTCACATGCAATTTATTAATGTTCTTCCCAACTGTGCTGTCTCTTTAAGGAAGTTTTCTAGCATGTATGATAATAAAGCACTTTGAACTTGTACAACAGCAGCCGTGCTCCTTAGAAACATCAGTGTTATTTAAATCCTTATGCAGAACCGTGGGATAGATGTATTCAAAAATACATCTATCACCCCCAAACTGTAATTTAAAAATAAGCATTTGGGGGGTTTATCATCCAAAATAGGGTTTTTCCTACATTTCAACAATTTTAATATTTTTATTAGCCTAGTGTATATATACTCAAGAGGGCAGACTTTTCTACTGCGAACCAAGTTATTTATGCTGGATCATCAACTATTTACTGCTGTTTTTGTTATGTGCCTCGTTCTATTTGTGTTAAATGACCTTTAGTCTCTAGTCTAAAGCAATAAAGTGAATGCTTCCTGTCCTATCGATTAGGAAAGGCCTATTTTCACACTAATAAAATCAGAAGCCCAGTTTAATAAAATACTTTTTTTCTACCCGTGACCATAGGTGAACTGGAGACTTGACAATGCTGGCAAAGATCAACGGAGAGGACAGAGGTCAGCTCTGCGGTAAATCAACTTCCAGGAACAAATCACTGGACACTATAAAAATCAAAAGTGGTTCTTTAAGAGACCAACTTGACCCTCCTTAACCAGAAAATAACATCTGACCTGGCAGTGAAATTTATCACAACATTTCAATTAAAACTTGGCAGGCACACTAGCAACATACTGCTCTTCCACAGTTGACCTCGTTATAGGAAAACCGGAGACAGAAGGGGGAATGGATAACTTTTCTTCATATTGCATAACATATATGATCTATACTGTAAAATGTTCTTAAGTGGGTGAAGTTTCCTGAAAACTGGATTAGCATGGTATACTTAAATAAACGATGACTCTGCATCAATTATTTTCTGTTGATTTCTTTCAAATGTGTGGATTTGTTTCTTTACTTCATTAACAAACAGGCTGTAATATTATCAGTTAAGAAATATCTTGAAGGTGTTTTATTTTACCAAAAAAGCAGATATTTGGAGTTTGGCAGACCACAAAATATACATTTTTAGGTACCTCCTCCTTTTATTTATTTATTTTTTTGAGAGTCTCACTTTGTCGCCCTTGATAGAGTGCCGTGATGTCACATCTCATGGCAACCTCAAACTCTTGGGCTCAAACAATTCGCTTGAATTAGCCTCCCGAGTAGCTGGGACAACAGTCACCCATCACAACATCTGGCTTTTTTTTTTTTAAGAGACAGAGTCTTGTGCTGGCTCAGGCTGGTCTTGAGCTTGTGAGCTCAAGCAACCCACCCACCTAGGCCACCCAAAGTGCTAGGATTACAGGTGTGAGCTACCGCACCTGGCATATCTCCCTTTTTAATTCATATTTTTGGCCACCTATGTATTTATATTCTAGGTTTCAAGTAATTTGATTATACAGTATTCTTTCCACCTCTACAAAAGAAAGAGAAGTATGACAAAAATCAAGAGAAAATGTATCTTATACATGTCACTATTTCTGGAGATAGTGATTGTGATTTTAATACCCGATATAAAGTACGATATTTACAGATGAGTTCTGAATCTAAGTGACACCTACTGCTTCAGCGGGTCTCACCATATTGTAAGTACCAGGGAAATGCAGGCAGCTGAACTCAAATGGCATGACATTTTTGACAACAAAAGGTCTCTATAAACATTTTTAAAATCTACACTCACAAAGTTTTTTACTCCCCTGAGTTATTTCATTCCTATGTATAATAAATAAAATCATAGGAGACATGGACATTTCCTTGTGCTTTGTCAATAGTTACCTGTATGACTCAAGGCAAATCGTGCAACTTTTTCAACTGGAGAACGTGATGGTAGAAATAGATCATTTTTTTTTTAAAGCAACACTCCCACCAATTTTATACTCAAACCAAACCACTTAATATTTGCCTGATATGTGTTTTCAGTGTTTCTTTGTGGCTTTCACAGCACCCAGCGGCAGAGCTGTGGTCAGCACTGTTTGTGGTGCTGGATGGCAGAGGTCACTCAGCTTCGCATTATCCAGAGGCCTTGATAGAAGATGCTCAGGTCTTGAAGTCCCAAATTGGCATGGCTGTATCAATGCCAGTAGTGTAAAATTTGTCATAGCCTTGCTTGTCCACCTCATAGACACTTGAGTGATGTTATTATGGTGCAGCATCCCCAAGGCTGTATTGGGTCCTTGGGAGTGGTCCACTTGTCCATGTTGTGGAAACGGTCCATGGCAGACCTGTCGACCTGGATGCTCTGTTTTGGAATGTCTAACTTGGACGTAAAGGTCAAGCAGCTATGGTAATGTAGTTAAAGAGCACTGGGCAGCAGGCAGGGCCAGCACCTGCAATGCCGTTCTCCAAGTCGGATGGTATAGTCAGGAGAGGCAGGAACTCTCTTTTCAGAGTTGAGACCTGTGCACTTTTTGAGGCATCAACAACAGACACGGTGCTGTCATGATTGACCCACTGGCAGAGAAGCTAACCTCATGGACCAGCTGCCTGTGCCACTGCCCCAGACTTTGACATCAGCTGACCAAAAGGCATCCCGCTGCCCCAGGGTGCACTGACAGGCTTTCCATCCACTTCTCTATAGGCAGAAAACACTCTGCATTTGAAGTCACCTGGTCCTGCATCCAGCAAAACATTGCTGGGAAGCCAACCCAAGCTGAGGACTGTGGTGCAAATTGGCTTTTTACTGTGTTTGCTTACCCGCCTGTCATTTTCAGACTTGAGGTGACAAACAGAAATGAGTCACGCTCCACTTCCCACAGCAGATTTGTTCTCTAGGAGGGGCCGCTTAAATGTGGCTGTACCGTTAATTCTCAGGATCACCAGGGTTGGCTTCCAGACACCATCTTTCTAACTCCAGACGTAGGCATTGCAATCTGCCCTGCAAGTGACAATGTTGTTGCTTTGGGGAGCCCAGTCAATACCTGGGATGTGTACATTGTGCTTCTTGAGTTCATGAGCTTTTCACCCACTGGCTCCTACTTTTCACAGATGTGCACTTTGTGATTATTGGGCTAAGGGTAATTTGTGTACAATCCCTGTTCCAGGCATGACAAATGATGGCTCTCGTAAAAACTGATATGTAGACATCATTCCTTGTGTTTTCAAAGAATACAGAGCTAGGCTGGGGGAAGGCTGGACAGGCTCAGAGAGGAGAATTCCCAGACTCTGGTCAGTGAATATGAACAGAGAAATAGAGAATTTTAAAGATCACATTTAGCTTTAAATGGTTGTAATCACTAAGTATTTCAAACATCAAATAATAATGCAACCCAAATTAGGTTGCATTAGATTTTCTTATTTTCTCTCCCTTTCTCTCCTTCCTTCCTTCCAATTCATATGAGGATACAGATGATTGGGTTACATTGTTTGCCTTTGTTAGGTAAACTTCAAATTGTAGTTGAGCCCTTCACCCAAAGGGTGTGCCTTGTATCCTTACACAGTGCTAATTAGATGAGAGCTTACTAATCCCCCTCTCTCCTTTTCTTCTTCCTCCCCCCCACTTGAAATTAATTGTGTTATTCTGTCTTGTGAGTGTGTAGATGTTTATCTATTGGTTTGAAGTTGTATTGAGTACACTGGATGCTTGCTTTTCCATTTTTGTGATACTTTACTAAGAAGAATGCTTCAACTCCATTTAGGTAAATAAATAAGGTGTAAACTATCCATTGTTTATATGGCTGACTAGTATTCTATATTCTTTGGTATGCATATACCACAGTTTATTAATCCATTAATGAGTTGATGGGCACTTGGGTTGATTCCACATCTTGCCTATTGTGAATTGAGCTGTGATGAACATTCTAGTGCAAATATCCTTATGCTAAATTATAAGGGTAGATATCTAGTGATGGTATTGCAGGACCAAAGGAAAGATTTACTTTTAACTCTTTGGGGATTTTCCATATTTGCTTCCATAGATACTGAATTAGCTTGCAATTCCACCAGCAGCGTAAAAGTGTTCCCTTCTCTGCACATGTACCCAACATCTGCAGCTTTGGTACTTTGAGGTGTGAGATATTCTCACTGAGGTTAGGTGATATCTCAGGGTGGTTTTGATTTGCATTTCTCTGATGATTAGGGACGGAGTACTTTTTTCATTTGTTTGTTGGCTATTCATCTGTCTCCTTCAGAAAAGGTCTGTTCAAGTATCCTACTCCCTTATAAAAGGGATTATTTGCTCTTTTCTTGTTGATTAGTTTCAGACTCTGTAGATTCTAGTTATCAGCCCTTAGTCAGATTTGTAACATGCAAATATTTTCTCCTATTCTGGAGGTTGTCTGTTTGCTTTAGTTATTGTACTCTTAGCCGTGTAGGAGCTTTGTAGTTTGATCATGTCTCATTAATTTACTTTTTGTGTTGCTGTAATCACCACAGGGGTTTCCTTCATAGAATCCTTTCCTAGGCCAATGTTGTTAAGAGTTTTACCCACACTTTATTCTCTAATTTTTATCATATCGCATCTTAAATTCAAATCTTTATCCAGTAGTCAACTTTTAAAGTGATAAAGGGGTGTGGGTCCACTTTCAGTCTTCTGAATGTGGCTAACCTGTTCTCCCAGCAGCATTTATTAAATAAGGATTCTTGAAAGTTAAAACCATCCTGAGATATCACCTAACCACAGTAGTCACAAAGTCACAAATCTTCAGATGTTGGAGCAGACATGGAAAGAGGGGAATACTTTTACATTGTTGGTGGGACTGCAACCAATACAGCCACTTTGGAAAGGAGTATGGAGAATCCTTAAGGAATTCAAATTAGATCTCCCATTTGAACCTGCAATCCCACTACTAGGCATCTATCCAGAGGGAAAAAAATGTCATTCTATCATAAGGACATTTGCACTAGACTGTTTATTATACCTCAATTTACAGTCACCAAAATGTGAAAACCTAAATACCCACCAATCCAGGAATGGATTAACCAGCTGTGATATATGTATACTATGGAATACTATGCATCCATTAAAAATAATGGAGACGGGGCGGGGGGGGCGGAGCCAAGATGGCGAACTGCAGCCAGCTTTTTACAGAAGCTCCCGTCCAGAAGGAGGCTGAAAGGACAGAAGCTTAGCAAATTAGCTGATGGTTTGGAGCAGAGACAAGAGAGAAGTTTGAAGAGCGTACTTCAACCTTGCTGAGGCGAGCTGTGACCCCAAAAATACAACGAAAAGGTACAGAATCCACCACCAAGCAGACCGGAGTCCCCTCCCCCACAACAAGGGCTCACGCAGTTTACTCCCTGCAAACAAGCGCGCAGAGTTCTAACTTCCTCCCACACTATTCCACGGGAGAGACCCCCTAAAAACTGGACCTCCTACCCCTGCTGGTGTGCCACGGCACCCTCCAGCCAGACATAAAACTGTAAAACTGTATAAATCTGTATATATTCCCCACCTGCAATATTGAACTCCGA
>CAUYTI010010098.1:0-12142 GCA_963575145.1 Galago senegalensis
GAGGGAGAGTGATTGGTAGGATCACCTCTATGGTTTATCTTAACAAAGGTATAAGTGATTCTTTCTAAAAGTAGAATATAAACATCTTAACACAATAACTAAGAAAATGACATGAAGGCTATGTTAACCATTCTGATGAAACTATTTCAAATTCTATATGAAGACACCACACTGTACCTCATGATTGTATTAATGTACACAGCTATGATTTAATAAAAAAAACCCAAAATGAAAAATACATTATTGTCACTAATGGAGAAATGATGATAAGAGAATTAAATTTCCATTACTGGACACTGGTAAAATAAATTTGGGTGGCATCTACTTGAATAAACAACCAATCAACACTCACAAACGGAAATTTTGGGGGGTTTTGTATTTTAAAATGGGCTCTGCGCCCGTATGTCAGTAGTTAACTCCAGCCACGTATACCGGGGCTGGCAGGTTTGAACGCAGCCCGGGCCTACTAATCAACAGTGACAACTGTAACAGAAAATAGCTGGGTGTTGTGGAGGGCACCTGTAGTCCCAGCTACTCGGGAGACTTTGGCAAGAGCATCGCTTAAGCCCAAGAGTTTGAGGTTACTGTGAGCTGTGACGCCATTGCACTCTACTGAGGCCAACAGAGTGAGACTCTGACTCAAAAAAAAAAAAAAGAGAATAACAAGTATTTTAAAATGGCATCCTCAACATCTATTTCCATGGAAAGATGATCACAATAAGGGAAACATCAAGTTATAACGATCATAAAAATCTGGATCCATTTTGGCTGACCAAAATCTCCAACTATTTATGCATAAGGCTTAAAGCATTAGGACAATTATGTATTTAATCCTCTCACATACAGCTTTCTCTTCCGCATAGTAACAGGCTGCACTTTCTGGAGCATGTCAGTATCCCTACACAATGCGAATGCAGCTTTTCCACTTAGATTTCCAGAAAGGTCTGAAGTTTGCTTGAGCCCCTCCCTCCCACCTTACAGCTCTGCAATGTTCACGCTGCACTTCAGGCTTTGGGCGCTAGACGGCACCACTGTACTGCCCTTATCAAACTTCTCTACAAAGACATGTCTGTAAGGAACCAATATCTCTAAATGTGGAATATAAATGTCTTAACACAATGACTATGAGAATGACATGAAGGCTATGGTGGCCAATTGGATGAGAATATTTCAACTTATATATGGAAACAACACACTGTACCCATGATAGTATTAATGTGCACAACTATGATTTAATTAAAAAATAAAATAAAATAAGATAAAATAAAAAAACTTTAAATTTGAAAAAAAAAGTACACAGCACCTCACTTAAAATCTAGTTTAGGAATCTACGTACAGAATGATTCTAATTTTGTTAGAATAAAACTTATAGATGTGAAAGAAGATTGTAAAATCCTCTGCTCTGAGGCATCCATATTTTAACATGAGCCAGCTCTAACACACAGGGGCAGTCCTTGGTAGGTGGAATATTTTCACCTGCAGGAAGCAATCCCCCTCAGGAAGCAATCCTCCTGTATGCATCATTTTTCTGGTTCATAAAAGAATCACATTGTAAATCTGAGATTGGGAGTCCATTCCCAGTCTGAACTGAAGATAAGGCTGCAACTGTGAGATGTATTTGACGTGGTGGAGCTAGAGGATCGAGAAACACACACACAGATACACACACTTCATTTTCTAAAATCTACTTTGCTTCCCCAACAAATTCTGTGCAATGAATGCTTTTACAAAATAATTCATGTGCACATTACTGTTGTCAATTGGTTCACACGTATTATCTTTATTCAAATTTTAATCAATACACTTTTTCTTGAAATAAACTTCCCAGAAATATACAAGAGTACATATTCATAAATTTGAATTAACCTACATGTCTCACTGGCCCACCTCCCATCTCTTGACCTCGAGGGGTCTGTGGTCCATAGAATAGTGTATACTCTCCAAATGTGTCCCTGTAGGTCAGGTGCACACCAGTGTGTTCTCCTATACCCATAGATACTTGTTCCAAAAGAAAAATCACAGGATTCATCTTCTTTTACAGCTCGCTTTTTCCACCTCATATTAATTCTAGGATTTTATTTACTTCTTATTGGTTATTGTAGTTTTGCCACATTTAACATGTTTATTCCTCATGTATATACTTGTATGAATTCTCTGTAGAAATCAGCATCCAATTATTCTGTTACTGAGTGTGCTTCACAAATCACGGATACTAATTCATATCTAAGGTGTAGTATGCAAATGTTTTTTCCCTTGTTTTGATACAATTCTTAGTGGAGTGTTTTTCTTCATTCAAAAGTTGCTTTGGATTTCAATAGTGTGAGTGAAAAACTATACAGCTCATTGTTTAAAAAGAAAATGTTCAACAACACCCAGGAGAGCATGTACAGCCATCCTCCAGGGAGGTTAGAACACTCAGAGCCCTGCTGTCAGCAAGGAAAAATGGAAGATCTTCATAGTATTCCATAGTTAGCTGCTGAGTAGACAACAACCAAGTTGTCTCCCTGATTTACATAAACTCCTCTACAGCCATTACATTGACTTGAATAATGATCACAACAAATAGGTAACTTGAATAGCCATTAGGATTAAATGGATCCTATGGAATGGATGGAATATAAACTACACTTGCTTACAGTAGGTCAGTACATATTATGTCCCTTCCCTCGGCTCACATGTCCCAAGGACAACACTTGAGCTTCTGCCTGAGCCCACTCACCACTTCAGGGATCAGCCAACTTCAGTGGCTCTATACCCAGGCCTCTTGGCACAAAACCAGGACTTGGTTGTGGCATGAGGCCCTGTGGGGCCACAATAGCAGGGGAGGGTGATCTAACCATTTCTTAAGCCTTGGAAGCCAATCTTCTAAAAGGGAGGCTGCTCAAGGTCCTCTAGGGATGGCGACAGCGCAAACTCTTTCCAATCCTGCATTTATCTGAGCAGGTGACTTAGGCTTGGTGACTCTGAGCCTTGGTCATGTGTGAAATGGGACTGACAATATATCATCCTTGCAGAGCTTCCCAGAGGGTAAAACTTGGCCACAGTATATGGCATGGAATGTGAGACTTAATGGCCCTTCAATTGCTGGGATACAGCAGCAGGGGATGGCTGAGCCTCAAGGCCAAGGCAGGCACCATGAAAAATCATTTCTCAAAGCTTCTCTTAATGAGAGCACAGACATCTAGATAAAATTTAACTCTTAACTTGTTGAACTTAAGCAAGTTTCAAGGAACTGAAAATTTTCAAAATTCTGTCCTTGGACTCCTCTTTACCCATTCAATCAAAAGGTCAAGGTTTCTTTTTCTTTCTCTTTGTCTCTCTCCTCCCCACCACATACAAAGTAACCCCCAAATTTTCCATATTCCCTGTCAACATTCTTCACTTCCTACTGACTCCTTCTCCCACTGCACTATGGCTTCTGACCCAGGATTTCAATGAACATGCTCTCACCAAGGCCACAGTCCACCTTTCTGTCACAATGTTGACATTTTTATAAAATAGCAACATACTGACCGTTACTATTAATGACATCTTAATATATGCATGCTTGTAAAGACTGTTTCTTTTACTTCACAAGAAATATTTGACAGTTTAGCAGAACCTGGAGCAGGATGTACTGCACAAAAATCCAGGCTACCCCATTCCCTAACTGTGCAGTCTTGGGTGGTCTTTATCTGTCCCTCCATTTCTCATCTATAGAAGAGGGATTAGCCAAACTTTCTACCTTGTGAAAGGCCTGTCAGAATTGAATGCCTCAACACCTAAAAATCACTTGGCACATACATGTTTTAGCCATATCCATTTCCATTTCTCTATCTTTTTTTTTTTGAGACAGAGTCTCACTTTGTCACCCCTGGTAGAGTGTCATGGCATCATAGCTCACAGCAACCTCAAACTCTTGGGTTCAAGTGATTCTCTTGCCTCAGCCTCCCAAGTAGCTGGAACTACAGGCGCCTGTCACAACACCCAGCTAGTTTTAGAGAATGAGGTCTTGTTCTAGCTCAGGCTGTTCTGGAACTGGTGAGCTCAGGCGATCCACCTGCCTTGGCCTCCCAGAGTGCTAGGATTACAGGTGTGAGCCACGGCACCCATCCATTATTTCTCTATCTTTATTGGCCATTAGTATCTCTATGGTAAAGACTGATGCTTATATGTTGTGAGATAGGCAGGTTACAAAACTAAATGTAGGATGAGACCTTATCTTTTGCAGATAAGTATATAAATGCATGCATTTCTGCATAAACATATAAGTACCGACATAAGAAAACATCTGGAAGGATATAATACAGATATAAACGTTAGCAGGGCTAATCTTTGAGTGGTCTAGGGATAATATTATTAATTTCCTCTCCTATGTTACATGTTCTTACCTATAATAAACACCTATTGCTCTTGCAGTTATATAAAATAATAAAGTGTCAGGAATATGTAATCATTCTCAGCCCTGACCACAGACATTTAGAATAAGGAGTATTCCTGAGGCTCAGGAAGCCAGACAAGATACTCAGGAAGTCTCTTCTACAGTGTAATAGGATATATTCCCTAAAATTCCAAACCACACTGATAAATATCGATACTTTAATTTCTTGCCTAGTTAATTTGGAAAAAATCAACATTTTTCTATTTGGCTGAACCCCCAAAAGTTATGCTGAGGTTCTAATAGCAGGCACGTGCACAAGTGACCTTATTTAAAAGTAGGTAGACCCAGGGCAGGTGTGGTGGCTCATGCCTGTAATTGTAGCACTCTGGGAGGCTAAGGCTGGTGGATTGCCCTGAGTACAGAGGTTCGAGACCAGACTGAACCAGAGTGAGATCCCATCAGTACAAAAAAATAAAAGTAGGTAGATTCAATGAAGTTAAGATGAGGTCATTTGGGTGGTCCTAATTCAACATATCTGCATCCCTATAAGAAGATAAAAATACCAGTGAATTCAGAGACACACAGAGAGATTAGCAGGTGATGACAGAGGGCGAGACTGGAATGATTTCGCTGCATACAAGGAATTTGGAGATGCCATAGCCATCCATCATCAGGGGCTAGGAAGAGGTAAGGAGAGATTCTCCCAAGGGGCTTAAAGAGAGCCAAGCCCTGCTGACACTTTCATTTCAGACTTTTGGCATCAAGAACTATGAGCAATTAAAGTTTTCCTGTTTCAAATCATAAGTTTGTGGTACATAATATAGCGGCCTTACTAATACAGTACCTTACTTTCAGGTTTTTCTTTTACTTTACTTCTTTTAAAAAACAAATTTTATTCTGTGTATTTGAGATTTACAAACAATTATGGCATATATATGGATAGTAAAATCATTACTGTAGTGAAGCAAATTAACATATCTATCATTTCAAATAAGTACTTTTTTACAAGACCAGCTAAATTCTTATTTAACAAAAACTCTTGATATAATTTCATTAGCTATAGTCCTCATGTTGTGCATTACACCTTTAGACATGTTCATCCTTGTATCCTTATAACTATTAATTTATCTCCTTTGACCTACATCTCCCTATTTTCCCCTCCTACCCTCTAACCTTCGTAGTTACTGTTGCATTCTCTCTATATATCTCTCCATTAACTTTTTTAAAATGGTTATTTTTAGGTTTCATATATAAGCAAGTTTACAAAATGTTTTTCTCTGTCTTAGTTCACGAAGAATAATCTTCTCTGTCCTTGTTGTAGAAAATGGCAGAGCCTCTCCTTTTAAATAATGTTGCATTGTATACAGGGTATCCCAAAGATCACCCATAAAGTTGTCATACATAGGGAAGATGGGAAATTATAGCTAAATGTAACTTACTTTACAAAATATTAATTACACAATTTTAGAAAGAGGTGGTCAACGCATAGAGAATATTTTTTAATCTAATTTTTTTTATTAAATCATAGCTGTGTACATGAATACTGTCATGGGGTACAGTGTGCTGTTTTTATATACAATTTGAAATATTTTCATCAAACTGGTTAACATAGCCTTCATGTTATTTTCTTAGTTATTGTGTTAAGACATTTATATTCTACATTTCGAAAGATTCACATGTACCCTTATAAGATGAATCACAGGAATGACCCCACCAATCACCCTCCATCCACCCATCCTCCCCCCTCCCCTCCCCTCTATCTCCCCTTTCCCTATATTCTTGGGCTATAATTGGGTTATAGCTTTCCTATGAAAGCTATACATTAGTTTCATAGTAGGGCTGAGTACATTGGATACTTTTCTTCCATTCTTGAGATACTTTGCTAAGAAGAATATTTTCCAGCTCCATCCATGTAGACATGAAGGAGGTAAAGTCCCCATCTTTCTTTAGGGCTGCATAGTATTCCATGGTGTACATATACCACAATTTATTAATCCATTTGTGGGTGGATGGGCACTTGGGCTTCTTCCATGACCTAGCAATTATGAATTGGGCTGCAAAAGGGAACACTTCTACACTGCTGGTGGGATTGCAAACTAATACGTTCCTTTTGGAAAGATATCTGGAGAACACTTAGAGAACTAAAAATAGACCTTCCATTTGATCCTATAATTCCTCTACTAGGTATATATCCAGACAAACAAAAAAATCACACTACAACAAAGATATTTGTACCACAATGTTTATTGCAGCCCATAGAGAATAATTTCTATATGCCTACATCCAAAAAACAAAAAGATAAGTCATCAACAAGCTGATGAAGTATCTCAAGGAAATGGAAAATGAAGATCAATCTAACCCCAAATGTAGCAGAAGAAATAACCAAAAGTAAATCAGAAATAAATGCAATTGAAAACAAAAGAATCATTCAGAAAATTAATGAAACAAAAACTTGGTTCCCTGAAAAAATAAGCAAAAAATCAATAAACCTTTGGCCAGATTAACTAGAAACAGAAAAGCAAAATCTCTAATAACCTCAATCAGAATGAAAAAAGGGGAAATAACAACAGATGCTACAGTGATAGAAGAAATTATCTCTGACTACTAGAAAAAAACTCTATACATAGAAATTTGACAGTGGAAGAAACAGACCAAACCTGGAAATATACTATTTTCCCTAGACTTACCTAGGAAGAAATAGATCTCTTAAACAGACCAATATCAAGTCCTGAAATTGAAGAAACCCTGAAAAAGCTTCTCCCCCAAAAGAAAAAATCCTGCACCAGACAGACAGCTTCATACCAGAATTCTATCAAACCTTCAAAGAAGAGCTTTTATCTATACTGCAGAAGCTATTCCAGAACATTGAGAGGAAGGAACCTTCCCCAATACATTCTATGAAACAAACATCACCCTGAAACCAAAACCAGGAAAGGACCCAACTAAAAAGAAGACTACATTTACTGATAAATATAGATGCAAAAATAATAAAATCTTAGCAAGTAGATTACAGTTACATATTAAAAAAAATTATACAACATGATCAAGTAGGCTTCATCGCATTGATGTAAGGTTGGTTTAACATATGCAAATCCACAAATGTAATTCACCACATAAATTGAAGTAAAAACAAAGACTATATGATTCTCTCCAATAAATGCAGGAAAAGCATTTGACAAAATTCAGCATCCTTTTCTAACAAGAGCACTTAAGAAAATAGGCAGAGGAGGCACATTTCTTCTTTTCTTTTTTTTTTTTTTTTTGAGACAGAGCCTCAAGCTATCCCCCTGGGTAGAGTGCCATGGCATCACGCTCACAGCAACCTCCAACTCCTGGGCTCAAGCGAATCTCCTGCCTCAGCCTCCCAAGTAGCTGGGACTACAGGCGCCCACCACAACGCCCGGCTATTTTTTGGTTGCAGCCATCATTGTTGTTTGCGGGCCCGGGCTGGGGATTCAAACCTGCCACCTTATGTGTATGTGGCTGGCGCCTTAGCTACTTGAGCCACAGGCACTGAGCCAGGAGGCACATTTCTTAAACTGATTGAAACCATCTACAACAAACCCACAGTGAATTTCATACTCAGCAGAGTAACACTGAAATCTTTTCCACTTAGAAGTGGAAGCAGACAAGAATGTCCACTATTGCCACTATTATTCAACATGGTTCTGAAAGTTATAGCTAATGCAATCAGGCAAGAGAAAGATATTAATGGGGACAGAAGACGTTAGACCCATGCTCTTTACCTATGATAGGATTTTATGCTTAGAGAACTCCAGAGACTCAACTGCAAAGCTCCTGGAAATGATCAAGAAATATACCTAGGCTTCTAGGTCTTGAGCTCCAAAAGAGGACCCATCCCACTGGGCCTAGGCCAGATGACTACATTTTGCCTTTCTCCCAGGCTTTACCTCTATGCCATCATCAAGTTCTCCCTGACCACCGAGTCTGCCATGAAGACGATTGAAGGCAACAACACACTTGTCTTCACTGTGGATGTCAAAGCCAACAAGCATTAAATCAAACAGGCTGTTTAGAGGCTCTATGACATTGATGTGGCTGAGGTCAACACCCTGATCAGGCCTGATGGCAACAAGAAGGCATTTGATCGACTGGCTCTTGGTTATCCCAACAAAATTGGGATCATCTAAACCTAGTCTGGCTGGCTAATTCTAAATATATAACTTTTCACTGTATTTTTTTTTTAAAAGAAATACAGTAACAAAAGGCAGTTAAGTCACAGTGAGGAGGGGAGTGTCAGCAAGTTGAGGTTAGAAATTTTGAAAGAATCCTGATACATTCCTATAATGGCTACTGTTCAGCTTTCTCACTCATTCACAGTACAAAAGGCATCTCAGGAAACAGTTTTTCCATCTCAAATCACTAATGAGCTTGAGTCACTGATAATGGTGAAGAAACTTTTTGCTACTTCGATCTCATGTATAACATATCTAAGGGGCCTGTTTCCAGAGAGCTCTTAGGGAGAGCACCATTTAAATGAGCTCATCTTAAAAATCCTTCAACAAGACAAAAAATGTCCCGGATCACTGCATATTATCAAATGGGTTCAAAGTTGTTTTGATGCTTTGGAAAAGAGATTCTTACACATGGCAGTACTTATTCTTTGTACAAGTCCCAAGGAACCTGAGACAGTGACTAAAATATACCAGTTAAATTCAAGTTCACAAAAGAAGAGCTACCGTGGATATTGACAGAAGCACCACAAGCTTTGAAAGTGTGACAAACAGTGAAGATGTTAAGAAAGCTAGTGTTCTACTGATCAGGAAATTGTATGTAGTGATGTAGAACCTTGGAACTCTTTCTAATTATATTATACTTACTATGAAACTCCACTACTATAATGCAGTAGTCCCACATGTTTACCAACCCCCTGGTTTTAAAAAAGGGGTAAATTCACACTTTCTGCTGTTTGATGGGGAGCCTGTCAACCTGCAAATTGGCTTAGACTCCACTGGCTTTCATGAACATAAAAGTCACATCTGAGGCTGCCAGAGTGTTTGATTTGAAGAGCAACCTGTTTCAGGAGAATAGCACTACTGAGACTGCCCATCGGGGTCTAGACTGTGACAAGGAAGAAGAAGAATGCAACAGTCATATTCAAAGAAGGAATTTTGTGTACAGTCAGCAAATTTCTGATAGCTCCCGGGAGAAAAGGAAGGTCAATGAACCAGTGAAAGTCTTCATCCCTAAGAGAAAATGAAAGTTCAATGCTTTTGCTACATTTATTTAAGAATAATTTTATTTTCCAAAACACACATGAAATGTCCTAGTAGGAAAGTAAGTTCTTTTTTTTTTTTTCCTTTTAGAGACAGAGTTTCACTATATCACCTTTGGTAGAGTGCTATGGCAACACAGCTCACAGCAACCTCCAACTCTTGGGCTTAAGCGGTTCTCCTCCCTTAGCCTTTAGAGTAGCTGGGACCACAGGCGCTGGCCACAATACCCAGCTATTTTTGTTTGTTGTTTGCAGTTTGGCTGGAGCGGGGCTCAAACCCACCATGTGACCAGTGCCTCAACCACTGAGCCATAGGCACCACCCAGGAAAGTAGTAAGTTCTTATCATCAAAACCTTTTTCTAAACTTGTTACTCAGCCTTTTTAGTCAATTTACTAAGAGCTAAATTACTGGGCAGGACACAGATTCACTTTGCCACAAGATAACAAGGGCACCAATGCTGTCTTGGGATAGCATTACTTCAAAGCTGAGTTAGAGATAAGATGCCTTTTATACTTGTAAAAGAACCAGGCTAGCTATTCTGAAAAGAAATAAGCTTAGTGGTGCCCATAGCTCAGTGAGTAGGGCGCTGGCCATGTACACCAAAGATGGTGGGTTCAAGCCCTGCCCAGGCCTGCTAAACAAGGACAACAGCAACCAAAAAATAGCCAGGCATTGTGGCGGGCACCTGTAGTCCCAGGTACTTGGGAGGCTGAGACAAGAGAATCGCTTAAGCCCAAGAGTTTGAGGATGCTGTGAACTGTGATGCCATGGCACTCTACCAAGGGTGACATAGTGAGACTCTGTCTCAAAAAAGAAACATAAAACAAAAAGCAAAAAAAAAAATATATATATATATATAAGCTATTGTTCTCAAAGGAAAGAAGGAAAGGATTTTTTTGCATAATTAAACTCTTCAGGTAGACTACTGTGAAATGTTTTAAGTTGTTGTAACCTGTCTATAGGAATCTCTAGAGCTTTACTAAAATTCCCACAGAGTTGCATAGGATGTATGTGGAAGTGCTTATCCGGGTGTGATTTATGTGTTAACTTCAATCATAAGGTTAGTGAATCTACAGAGAACTCAAATTCATCAGCAAGAAAAGAACAAAGAATCCCATGTGTCATTGGGCAAGAGACATGAGCAGAACCTTCTCTGAAGAAGATGGATGAATTGCTTACAAACATATGAAAAAATGCTCATGTCTCTACTCATCAGAAAATGCAAATCAAAACCACCCTCAGATATCACCTAACCCCAGTGAGAATAGCTCTTATCACAGAGTCCCAAAGCTGCAGATGCTGGTATGAATGTGGAAAGAAGGGAACACTTTAATGTTGTTGGTGGGACTGCAGACTAAGGTAGCCTTTTTGGAAAGGAGTAGGGAGAATCCACAAAGTAATCAAAATAGACCTTCCATTTGATCTCACAATCCCATTACGAGGAATCTACCTAGAAGAAAAAAAAATCATTTTATGATATGGACATTTGCACTACATTGTTTATTGCTGCTCAGTTTACAATTGCTAAGATGTGGAAACAACCTAAATGCCTAAATGGATTAATAAACCGTGGTATGTGTGGAATACTATTCAGCCATTAAAAAGGCAGAGACTTTACATCTTTCGTATTAACCTGGAAGGAGTTGAAACACATTCTTCTTAGTAAAGTATCACAAGAATGGAAAAGCAAATACCCAATGTACTCAATATTAATGTGAAATCCAGCAGACAATCTAATTCTTGCCCACATAAGATAAAAACCCAATTCAATTCAAGTTTGGGGAAGGGGGAAAAAGGGAAGTGAGAGAGGGGAGGAGGGAGGAGGAAGAGCGTGCTCCCACTTAATGGGCACAATGGGCACAATATGGCATACCTGATGGGTGCAGGACACAACTGCAGCAAGGGCTCTTCCTAATAATTCAAACATTCTAACCTAGGTTTTTGTACCCTCACACTAATCTGAAATAAAAAAAGGTGAAGCACATTCAACAGAGCCTATATTACTTTGAGTAACCATATAATCATTCTGGTTTTTACTTTCAATAGTATTCAATAAATTACATCAGACAGTTAATTCTTTTTTTTTTTTTTTTTTTGCAGTTTTTGGCTGGGGCTGGTTTTGAACCAGTATGGGGCTGGTGCTCTACTCCTTTGAGCCACAGGCACTGCCCGAGACAGTAAATTCATTATTATGAAATACATTTTGAGTTAAGATGATTTTGCCAAACTGAAGGCTCATATAGGGATTCTGAGCATGTTTAAGGTAAGCTAGGCTAAGCTATGATGCTTGGTAATTAGGCATATTAAATGCATTTGTGACTTACAATATTTTCTTTCTTTTTTTTTTTTTTGTGTAGAGACAAAGTTTCACTTTATCACCCATGGTACAGTGCCATGGCATCACACAGCTCACAGCAACCTCCAACTCCTGGGCTTAGGTGATTCCCTTGTCTCAGCCTCCGAGGTAGCTGGGATTATAGGCACCTCCCACAGTGCCCGGCTATTTTTTTGTTGCAGTTTGGCTGGGGCTGGGTTTGAACCCAC
>CAUYTI010010099.1:0-10138 GCA_963575145.1 Galago senegalensis
CTGGGAGCTGCCTCCAGGTCTTAGGGCCCGATATGCGGTTGGGAGTGTATGAGAAAGTAGGGAGGGGCTGGGAGCTGCCTCCAGGTCTTAGGGCCCGATATGCGGTTGGGAGTGTGTGAGAAAGTGTCTATTGTCCTTGAGCTGCATAACTTTGTCTGGTTCCCCTTTGCTTTTTTATGGCTTTACAGTGGCTGGCACCTGTAGTCCCAGCTACTCAGGAGGCTGAGGCAAGAGAATCACCTAAGCCCAAGAGCTGGAGGTTGCTGTGAGCTGTGATGCCATAGCACTCTATTGAGAGTGACAAAGTGAGGCTGTCTCTTAAAAAAAAAATGCTCATCATCCCTTATCATCAGAGAAATGCAAATCAAAAGCACTTTGAGAGAAAAAAATATGTTTGCCTAAGACCATAGCCCAGCATTTTCTGTTCATATCATAGGATCATCTAGCATCCTTGAAAGTCATTTAAGAATCATCCCTGGGGCATGTACCCTGTAATGCCTTCCTGATCATATGCTTGCTTAACAACAGGATCAATGGATGTCCTATTATAGAGATAGGCCACAATTTGTTTATCCACTCTTCAGTTGGTGAACATTTAGGATGTTCCCAGGGGAATAAAGCTATTGTGAATATTTGTATTAAAAAAAAGCACTTTGAGATATCACCTAACCCCTATGAGAATGGCCCACATGAGAATGTCCCAAAGCAATAGTTGCTGGTGTGGGTGCAGAGAGAAGGGAACGCTCATACACTGTTGGTGGGACTGCAAACTAGTACAGCCTCTGTGGAAAGAAGCATGGAGATTCAACAAAGAATTAAAAGTAGACCTACTAGTCAATCCTGCAATCTCATTACTAGGTATACACCCCAAAGAAAAAAAGTCATTTTACCAGAAGGACATTTGCACTAAGATGTTTATAGTAGTACGATTCACAATTGCAAAGACGTGGAAACAACCCTGATGCTCTTCAACACATGAATGGATTCATAAACAGTGGTATATGTATACCATGGAATACTATTCAGCTCTAAAAAGATAGAGACTTTGTAACAATCAGGATGGATTTGGAGAACATTCTCCTAAGTGAAATATCACAAGAATGGAAAACAAGCATCACACATACTCAGTCCGTAATTAGAACCAGTGGATTGACAACTACA
Source organism: Galago senegalensis (assembly GCA_963575145.1). Lineage (NCBI taxonomy): Eukaryota > Metazoa > Chordata > Mammalia > Primates > Galagidae > Galago > Galago senegalensis. Next base: position 1,162 of record CAUYTI010010099.1, read on the forward strand.
TGTTCATGTGAGAAAAACAATCTCAATTAAATTCAAGTAAGGGAGGGGGTGGTGTTAGGTCAATTCCTACCCATGGATACATTGCAGGCGTAGATTGCACACTTCCTGGGTGAAGAACACAACCACAACGCAGACTTTAACCTTACAATGTAACCTAATCATATGTACCCCCTTATTAATCTGAAATTTTTAAAAAAAAGAAAGAAGAGTGTAGATGCAATGTATTCAGCTCAAGGGGTTGAAAATGATTGCCTCAAAGGTGTGAGAGTGGGGAGGTATTTGACATTGTTTTCAAATCAACATTTATATTAGTATATATTAATACACATAGTATACTTAATTGTGTATTCAGAATTTCAAAAATATATTTATATGTAATTATATATATGATATAAACAAAAAAGCTTTAATGTGAAATAAAAATACATTTATATAATAAAAATAAATTAATAATAAATATTAAAATCCTGGCAATATTGTATGACAAAAAATAGAAAAGTCTGATTTTGATATAAACATTAGATTCATGGTTTGTTAACTGGGGCACTCTCTGCTTTTTTGAGGTGGGAGACACAGTCAGATGTAGGCTGTCCCTCAACCACCCTCCCCTCCCCCACCTTCTGACTCACTAGGTTGTGGCCGTCGCTCACGGAGATGTTGATGCTGAACCAGTACTGTGTCTGCAGAGAGAGAGGGGGCCCTAGGTGATCTCTTGCTGGGTAGGAACACAGGACGGGCAACTCCCAGGCTGGCTCCAGGGCCCTCACTCCCCCTCCCTTCCTAGGCTCATGTTATTTTTTTTTTGAGACAGAGCCTCAAGCTGTCCCCTTGGGTAGAGTGCCGTGGCGTTACAGCTCACAGCAACCTCCAACTTCTGGGCTCAAGTGAGTCTCCTGCCTCAGCTTCCCAAGTAGCTGGGACCACAGGCGCCTGCCACAACGCCTGGCTATTTTTTGGTTGCAGCCATCATTGTTGTTTTGGTGGGCCCAGGCTGGATTCGAACCTACCACCTTAGGTGTATGTGGCTGGCACCTTAGCCGCTTGAACCACAGGTGCCCAGCCGGCTCATGTTCTTTACCTCATAGTCCAGAGAGATCTCCAGCCTCACTCTCCCACTGTCCGTGGTGACATTGAAGAAGTAGGCATAGTAGCCACTAATCCCATACGTCAGTGGGTCATTGTCCTGGTCTGTGGCTACCAACCAGAAGGCCTCCGCACCTAGAGATGGACAAGGGCTGTGTAGGGTCCATGGTCACCTCTTTAAGAGCTGAGCTGCCCATGAGTCTGGGCCAGGCACCTGATTTCTCTGCACACAGCTAGACCTGAAATCTCCAGTTCTCAGGGCTCCCAACCCTGTGGTCAGGACATTGTTACTCAGCACCCATTCAGAGGCCTTTTGATAATAGCATCCTGGTTTCCTTTGGGGGAATTACTCTAACTGCACTGGACGAAGTAGGCGGGCTCTGCCCCAGACATCTTCCCCTCCCCCAGCCAAGCCCATGTGCCTGCCCTCCCTGGAATCAGAATACTGAGCTTTGGAGAGAAAACTAAAAATGGCAATAGTCCCAGTATCTCCAGCTCCAACTTAGAAGGTTTGACCTTAATCCCTCCTCAGCATGGTCCCCTCCCTGGGGAAGACTGCTGGGCCAGTGTTCTACTAAGATGTCGGCATCCAGATCATGCTTCCTAGATGTCCATTTCCCAAGGAGGCTGGAGAGAAGGAGTGTGCAGGACCTTGGGTCATGCACTGGCAGGGTTGGCCCAGAGCAGACACCCACATGACTGGCATGGCCAGGGAACAGGAGCAGTGATTATGGTTTCCTGCTATGTGCTCGTGTCATCCCCAAAGCTTCCACGCAGGCTATGACATGAAGCAAGATGTAGCTCGGATGTAAGATTGGAGCAAAATGAAGTGGGGAGAAACCGCAGCCTTGGGAATGGGGAGAAGCTGTTGGAGGGGGATGGGGAATGGCCATGGGAGGCAGCAGGAGCAAGATGGTGGCAACTTGAGTCACCATCCCCAAAAGGACACACACAGGAGGAGCCTCTGAAACTAAGAGGGATCCAAGCTGTTGCACATAAATGTTGAAGGATTGCCCAGGAGGATGGAGATTGTGAGGACGCGTTTGTGTTACATATATTTGTGACATTTGTTTGGAAATATGTGTCTATTTTTTTTTTTTTGAGACAGAGCCTCAAGCTATCCCCCTGGGTAGAGCGCCATGGCATCACAGCTCACAGCAACCTCCAACTCCTGGGCTCAAGCGAGTCTCCTGCCTCAGCCTCCCAAGTAGCTGGGACTACAGGCGCCCGCCACACGCCTGGCCATTTTTTGGTTGCAGCCATCATTGTTGTTTGGCGGGTCCGGGCTGGGGATTGGAACACGCCACCTTAGGTGTATGTGGCTGGCGCCTTAGCCGCTTGAGCCACAGGCACCGAGCCATGTGTATTTATTTTTATCTAGGATGAAACAGCGGTGAAAATACATGTAAATATCATTAACAGATATATGATACTTCTCTGTTCTACAAAGAATAGATCATTTGGCCTCAGCCAGCCCTGCAGAGAAGATTGTTCTGTCTCAGAGTAAAACTAACTCCTCCCTCATCCTAGGCTCTACACTTTTCCTAATATAAAACCCTTAGTAGACTTGGCTGTCGTGGCAACCACATCCAAATGCATAAGGCCTTCATGGCTGCAAAGCCTGTTCCCTGTTCGTTCCTCCTGCACTCAGAAGCTGGCTCCTGAATCCTAGGGCAGACTCTGGGCTTCCATGATGCAGTTTCTTGCTTCATCTGCTAGCTTTAGATCTTCCTGGATCCCATTCTGACACCGAGGCAAAGACTATGACTTGTCCCCTAATAGCCACACCCTCCCTTTCTCTCAGAATAGAACTCTGGATTTGGAGCTGGGCACATTGCCAACCAGAGTGAAGTCCACATTCCTCAGGTTCCCTGCAGCTAGGGTAGGCCAAGGAGCTGTAAGCAGAAGCAAGTGTGTAGAATCTGGAGCCTGTCTTTAGGAGACAGACACAAGCCCTCTTGGTCCCTTCTGCCTCTCACTAGCAGGAATGGGGTCTCAATGAGCCATCCTGGGCCACCGGGGTGGGAAGCGACCCCATCAGGGGAGGCAAAGCAAGAAGGTAGGAGAAGCTGCCTGATACCAGAAGCTCCATAGGGAGGGGACAGCCTAATAGATCAGGCTAATGAGGCTCTACCTTGTTTATACCTCTGTTATCTAGAGGCCCAGCAATAGGGTCATCTGTTGTTTCTGGTTCCCCAACCCATGTCCTGCCCTCTGGGAATATGGTCTCCAGGCCCTCTGTCTCCATCCAAAAGGATGTTCCTGCACCACACTGTGACTTTTGCCATGGTCATTGCTGTGCTACATAACAGTATTTATAATCTTCTCTAAATGAGCTTACTGTTCCATATAAGTAAAATTATTTCAAGAGCAAACTTTAGATTGAAAAACCCATCTTACTTGGCAAAGACTGAAGGTAACTCTACAAATAAAAACAATGAAAGCAAAGCAAAATGGCCAGCTTCTATGAGGGGCTCTGCACCTGCACCTATTCTGGCTCTTTAAAACAAAAAATGTATGTATAGGGGGATTAGCAAATGTGAGGGGTGAGAGAAAGAATGGTCCTAAGCAGATCTTTTCTCCCTGGGGAAATAAAAAAAGACTGAGAAAGAGGGGATATTGGGGTAACTCTTGACTATGTAGTACTATGTGAGGGTGGTCCGTCACACACCCCGGGGACACTGATTTTGACCTAAAAGCTGAACAAACTTCCAAAACTAAACAAACTTCCCCCATGCCACCTTGTCCCATGAGGCACTGTGGAGCTGCAGGGCTGGGACAAGCCCATGGGGGTGCTCTAGGACTCTTGTGGGTCCTGACACAGGGACCATTACTCACCCACCGGCAGGTCTTCGGGTAAGGTCACCACTGTCATGTTGGCCAGGAACTTTGGGGCCACATTGGCTGCCACTGTAGAGACACAGAGTGCTGGAACATCTGGATACCCCTGCAAAGCCTGACTCCCACTTATTCCCCTGGGAGCCCACATCAGTCCTATGGCAAACCCAGCCCATACCCCAGGCCTGGATTCCTCTCTGGGTCTCTCTAGGGTAGTTGTACACAGGGCTGGCTATGGGAGCTGGGTGTCTGCTGATGAGGGATGGTCCCTCCCTTCCAGAGGGTCCTGCTAAGGGTCCTCAGTTTAGTGCTGCTATGGTAGGGGAGGGGAGGCACCCACCAGACTCCGTGAGGACAGGAAGCAGAAAGCAGGACAGCCATAGCTGGGCCATCATATCTGGAAGGACCTAGGGGAAGAGGTGTCAGGGAAGAAGCGCCTGGATCCAGGCCTCCTTCCTTTTGGCAGACCCCCCACTGCCTGGGTCTGATTCTAAGCCCATCTAACACTATCTAACACTACCACTTCATACGTCTACCCTAGGACCTCTGCCATCCTTTGTCCATTTTCCAGATGCTCCAGGGTGAAGGCAACCAAGGGAGATACTAGGTGGAATGGGCAAGATAGCTGAACCTGAACTTGATCCCAAAATTCAAGACCTGCTGTGTAGCAGGCATTGCTACAGGCAGTAAGTGTGCAATCTCATTCCTGCAACTAGGAGGTGGCTGTTAGGAAACTGAGGCTGAGAGAAGAAGGGGCTGGCCTACAGTCACACATACACAGAGAATCAGTAACAAGCCCACATTTGAATATGAGTTTTGGCATCCAGAATTCATTCCTGCAACCAATACACTGTTCTTGCCTGTTTGAAGTGTTTGAGCTTATAAGCAACCTTCAAAATTCAGGATCATCCGGAGACTCTATAGGTGGGCGGCTCCTTTGTCCCAACTGCTGATACATTTAATAGCTGTGGCTGGGCTTAGTGGCTCACACCTATAATCCCAGCACTCTGGGAAGCTGAGGCAGGAGGATCTCTTGAGCCCTGAAGTTCAAGACCAGCCTGGGCAACATCTTGAGACCTCATCTCCATAAAAAACCAAAATGAGACAGAGTCTCTCTCTGCTGCCCAGGCTAGAATGCTGTGGCATCAGCCTAGCTTATAGCAACCTCAAACTCCTGGGTTCAAGTGACCCTCTTGCCTCAGCCTCTAGCATAGCTGAGACTACAGGTGCCTGCCACAATGCCTGGCTAATTTTTTTCTTCTATTTTTAGTAGAGATAGGGTCTCGCTTTTGCTCAAGCTGGTCTTAAACTCCTGAGCCCAAGCAATCCATCTGCCTCAGCCTCCTAGATTGCTAGAATTATAGGCATGAGCCACCATGCCTGGCCTCCACAAAAAAAACTTTAAAAATTAGTCAGGTGGCCAGGCACGGTGGCTCATGCCTGTAACCCTAGCACTCTGGGAGGTCGAGGTGAGTGGATTGCTTGCGCTCACAGGTTCAAGACTAGCCTGAGCAAAAGCAAGACCCTGCCTCTATTAAAAATAGAAAAACTGAGGCAAGAGGATCACTTGAGCCCAAGAGTTGGAGGATGCTGTGAGTTATGACTCCATGGCACACTACCCAGGGCAACAGCTTGAGACATATATTAGCCAGGCATAGTGGCATGTGCCTGTATTCCCAGAAAAACAAACAAATGAACAACAACAACAAAAAAAAAAAACCCCTGCCTTTGCAGCCTTTCTCAAACTGTGCTCCATGAAACTTTGGCCCTGCAGCAGAAGGGTTCCCTGGTCAGGTCAGTTTGGGAAGGGCTGCATATTCTGCACTCCTCTTGTTAATTGATAGCTAGACAGGGACTCTTGGATACCCCTGCCTGGGCCAGTTTTCTTGGTCATCTTATGTTATAAGCTGTCCCTCATCCAGGAAAAGGGGAAAAGGGAACTTTGATTCCCTGCCACTAAGAGCTCTGAAACCTCAAGACTCTTTCATCCCCAAGACAACTGGTACATCACAGAAAAGGAGAGAAAAGGATGGCTTCCCCATATATTTTCTTATTCCCTCTCAAGAGAATTTTCTGGGTGGTGCCCGTACTCAGTAGGAAGGGTGCTGGCCACATACAACGAGGCTGGTGGGTTCAAACCAGCCCAGGCTAGCTAAAACAACAGTGACAACTGCAACAACAAAAAAATAGCCGGGCCTGTGGCAGGCACCTGTAATCCCAGTTACTTGGGAGGCTGAGGCAAGAGAATCACTTAAGCCCAAGAGTTTGAGGTTACGGTGAGCTGTGATGCCATAGCACTCTACCGAGGGCAACATACTGAGACTCTGTTTCAAAAAAAAAAAAAAAAAAGGATAAGGTCTTGCTATGTTGCCCAGGCTGGGCTTGAACTCCTGAGTGCAGGCAATCCTCCCTTCTCAGCCTCTGAAGTAGCTGGGACTACAGGTATGTGCCACCATGCCCAGCTTCTTACTGCATACTCTTGCGCTAAGTGAATGTATTTGCTTTTCCAAAAATAAACTAATGCTCTAAAGCAAAGGAACACAGCAGCTACCAAGCATTCTCTCCTGGTCCCCAGCACCGCTGTATCCACACCCTTTCTCTCTTGCCCCAGTGAGTCTACAGTGGGAGGGTGTCACTTGCCTGAGGAGACAGGTAGAGGGAGAGAAAGCACAGGAGGGAGGATGGCTTCCAGAGTTTCCGAGATGGTGCAACAGCATCCCAAAGCTATACTCCTCTCCAGTCCTCCAACTCTCCACCCCAGGGATCCACCCATTTGCCCAAACTCCTGACACCCTCTTTTCCTGAATGCCCACATCCAATCCATGCCACCTCCCTGGTGTTGCCCTCCTCTACCCCTCAACTCACTGTCCTCAGCCTCCTCAAAACCAAACTCTCTAATCCACTGCACTCAACCAAACATATCCTTCCCTGGGCAATCTAATGACCTCCCTCTCTTGCTCAAAACCTTCCATGGCTCCCTATTACCAAAGTCCAAACTCTATAAAAGGGCTCTCAAAGACCATCTGCGACCTCTCCAGCTTCATCTCTAATTGTTCCTTGCTTTACCACTCAAACCTCATGCCCCTCATGACCACTGACTCACTCTGCTGTCCCTTACTGCTGGCTCTTTGTACATACTGTTCCCTCTCTTTGGAATGCCCTTCCTCACCTTGCAGCATGGTGAACGCCTATTCATTTTTAAAACCCAGCTCCAGATACCCTCTCAATGCTCCCACTAGAGGGTTCTCAACCTTCCTAATGCCACGGCCCTTTAATAGAGATTCAGAACCACTGCACTAGAGAGACTGATTCCTTTGTCTGTCCATCTCTTCTCACAGGACAGCACACAGACTCTAGCATAAGCTTGGCAATTCTGTGTCCACTGTGTCTCTCTGTAGGTCAGCCTCCCACCAGGCCAGTGGGGATATTAGGGCAAGGTCCAGGTTGGGTGCATCTCTGTGAGCCCAGTGCAGGCTCACTGAGCTTTCTGAAATGAATGGATCAATGAATGAGCCAGTGAATCACTGTGACCCCAGTGGGCTAATCCAGAACACCAGAGAGATGGAGTAGAGAATAATGGCCAAGTATGTGAACCAGAGAGCCTGGGTGCAAATCCAGTGTGATCTCAGGCAAGTAACCTAACTTCTCTAGGCCTCAGCTTCCCCATCTATAAAATGGGAATAATAATAGAACTTACATCATGGAGTTTGTGTCAAGGCTTTTTTTTTTTTTTGAGACAGAGCCTCAAGCTGTCTCCCTGGGTAGAGTGCTATGGCATCACTGCTCACAGCAACCTCCAACTCCTGGGCTCAAGCGAGTCTCCTGTTTCAGCCTCCCAAGTAGCTGGGACCACAGGCGCCCGCCACAACGCCTGGCCATTTTTTGGTTGCAGCCGTCGTCATTTGGCGGGCCAGGGCTGGATTTGAACCCGCCACCTTAGGTGTATGTGGCTGGCGCCTTAGCCACTTGAGCCACAGGCACTGAGCCTGTGTCAAGGCTTAAACCAGGGGTCCTCAAACTTTTTAAACAGGGGGCCAGTTCACTGTCCCTTAGACCATTGAGGTCCGGACTGTGGGCCCCGGGACAAGTCAGCTGCTAAGCAGGACAGGCAGCAGCGGCAAAAATACCCCGCAGGCCGGATAAATGTCCTAGGTGGGCCACATGTGGCCTGCGGGCTGCAGTTTTAGGATGCCTGGAAACTGTTCCTAATTCACAGTAAGTGCATAATAAATGCTAACAATTATTATCATGGGGAAGAAAGATCTGTCTCTTGTCCCTGTCATGGTTGGAGTCACCATTCCTGGTCTGTCTCTTTTCTTGAACTCTGCACCAGCCAGCACTGGACACCTTGCAGGCCTCCTCAGTCAGTGTCCTCTAGACAGTCAGAGATCTTGCTCCCAGCTGGCCACCTGCCTCCCAAGCGTGGCTTGCCCCTAGCCTGGATACCTCACACGAACATTCTCCCTTCTAGTTCAGGTTCATCTTGCCACCATTTCCCAGACCTGCTAAGGAAACACTAGAGTATCAGGAGGGCTGATAATTTTAAATATCTCCTGACCTTTCCTGACCTACTATCTGCTGAGTACCCTGATTCATTCATTCATTCCCTTAATAGATATTTATTGGGTGGTCTGGAGCCACCATATGCCAGGCCTTGTTTGCAGCACTGGGGATGCAGTGGTGAGCAAAACAGTCCAGTTGTTGCCCTCCCAGGCTCCTGGCTTAGTGAATGAGACAGACTCTGAACAAGTAAGTAAAGTACCATCTAACTGAGTACTGCATGGTGTGCTGTGAAGGAGAATGTGGGCACTGTGAGAGTGAAGGAAGTGAATCATTAATACTTCAGGTGGGGCTCGGCGCCTGTGGCTCAAGTGGCTAAGGCGCCAGCCACTTACACCTAAGGTGGCGGGTTCAAATCCAGCCCAGGCTGCCAAACAACAATGATGGCTGCAACAACAACAACAACAAAAAAAATAGCCAGGCTTTGCGGCGGGCGTCTGTGGTCCCAGCTACTTGGGAGGCTGAGGCAGGAGACTCGCTTGAGTCCAGGAGTTGG
>CAUYTI010010101.1:0-11322 GCA_963575145.1 Galago senegalensis
GGCGCCAGCCACGTATACCTAAGGTGGCGGGTTCGAATCCCCAGCCCGGACCCACCAAACAACAATGATGGCTGCAACCAAAAAATAGCCAGGCGTTGTGGCGGGCGCCTGTGGTCCCAGCTACTTGGGAGGTGGAGGCAAAAGACTCGCTTGAGCCCAGGAGTTGGAGGTTGCTGTGAGCTGTAATGCCACGGCACTCTACCCAGAGGGACAGCTTGAGGCTCTGTCTCAAAAAAAAAAAAAAAAAAAGAAATCCTCAGGACCTGGCAAGAGTACAACCGTTTGGGGAGACACCTAGTGAGAGAGAGCAGGCCAGAAACCAAACCGCATGATCGCAGCAACCCCCCTCCCCAGACACCTGGGATGCTTCCAGTCCAGTGTGTGTGGGAAACATCAGAACAATTTCCTACCCTGGTCCAGGTGGTACTAAAGATAAGCTCCTGGTATGAAGATTTCACCCCTCACAAACTCCCTCCTGCATTTTCACTTTGCAGAAGAGGACTCCCCTCACCCTTTCCAATCCCTCCCACATCCCAATTACACTGATAAGGGTAATAAAAATCCTTGTGAGGCTGGGGGGCCCATAGCACAGCCGGGCATTGTGGCCGGCACCTGTAGTCCCAGCTGCTTGGGAAGCTGGGGCAAGAGAATCGCTTGAGCCCAAGAGTTGGAGGTTGCTATGATGAGCTGTGATGCTACACTCTACCGAGGCTGACATAGTGAGACTGTCTCAAAAAAGAAAAAAAAAAATCCTCTTGAAAGCAGTAAGTCTCTGCACTCTGCTCTCTTCTCAATGAAATCTCTTCTTAACCCCTGGATTGGCCTCCTTTTCTTCTTGGAGACCCTCACCCCATCTCTATCCCTAATCCCCTCAAATACTAAATTGGAACTAATCAATTAACACTTAAGTGCACATACAGAAGTAAATCTCAAAAGAAAATCAAGCTAGGAGGAGGAGGGCTGAGTAGATTCACATCTATTGAGTACAGTGCACGCTATCTGGGGTGGAGAGCACACTTAACATGTGTACTTTGACTCAATCTGTACAAAAACAAAGTATGCAAACAAACAAAACGTGCACCCCCTAATACTCTGAATTTAAAAAAATTAAGATAACATGAAAAAAAAATTTAAAGGCTGGAAGCGTTTGCTGTCTAAGCTAAATGCATCTTGCTCTTAAACCGTTCTTCCTCAACAAACTTTGTTTCGCGCTTGCAAAAAAGGAGAAAAAGAAAGGCTGGAAGGCATAACTAAAGAACATGGACTGAGGGAGCTCGAAATGAGATTTTTTTTTTATAATTTTTGACGCCCTCAAATGGGAGAATCTGGTTGTTACCCTTCCATCAAATAAAGCCACAGATAACCTCCAGTCCGAGCTGTTATACATACATGAATGTGCACACACATATTAAGCAGACATTCAAAGTGTTATCTATGTCAGACCCCAGAATAAGTGCTTTGCACGGATCCTTTTTAGTTACAACAGTCCTACAAGGAAGGGACATGCTCCTGGGTTCCAATTCTGTCTTTGAAACTTACTAGCTGCATCCTTAGACAAGTCACTAACCTTTCTGGGTCTCAAATGCAAAATGGGAATAATTCGAACGTTGGTTGTAAGGATTAGTAAAGGGCTCAGCGGAGAGCTCTGCACACGGCAAACGCTCTGTTAAGTCTTAGCTATTTCTATTACCGTTAAGTGTCAACCTATTACATACAGTTAAAAGCCCCTTTATTGCCCAGCCCACCGCACCTGCAGCTCTGCTGGAAACTGGGCAACCGGTCGAGCAGGCGGCCGAGGGACGCCTCTACGTCTCCAAACAGGCGGTGGATGCGCTCAGTGCACTCGGCGCCGCGGATGAAGGTCTTGTAGTTGGCGAAGGCCAAGTCGCGCGTTTGCTGCAGCAGCTGCGCCCGCTCCTCCGCCAGGCGCTCGGGCTCCCGCCGCAGCCGCTCCAGCCCCGACCCGCTCAACTCCCGGAGGTAGCGGCCCACATCGGGCCGCTCTCGCCACTGAGCTTCGGGGAAGCGGTCCCGGAAGAGAGACGCCAGGAGCCCTTCATCTTCCACTTCCCCGAGAGCCGCTGCCGTGGCAGTAGCGGTAGTCGAGGCCGCAGCTGGGGTTGGGACTGTCGCCGCCGCAGCCATCTTCTCAGCCGCAGTGGCAATCGCCCTCCAAACCGGTGAGGGCGCTGGCTTAGAACCTGGAACCGGAAGAAGATGGGGGCTTATTTCCGGTCTCAGTGTTTCCCGCCCCCCCACCAACCTTCCCGCGGTCCTCCGGCCGGGGAGGCGCTAGAGCCAGGAACAAAGGGAATGGGGCTAGAGAGGCAGGCTTTGGGGTTGCCAAGGAGCAGCTGGCGGCTGACTTCCGTTTCCGGCTACGGAGGCACGAGGATCCGGTCCCCTAACCCCGCAGGAAAATGCGGCCTTTGACTGAAGAGGAGACCCGAGTGATGTTTGAGAAGATCGCGAAATAGTAGGCGCGCTCGGGGCGGATGAGGGGATGTGCGTGGTGGGAAGGAGCCGGGTGGCGGGTCGCGGCTTGGGGACGCGTCCGTTCGGGCGCAGCCTCCAGTCCTCCTTTCGCTCTCAGCATCGGGGAGAATCTACAGCTGCTGGTGGACAGGCCCGACGGCACCTACTGTTTCCGGCTGCACAACGACCGGGTGTACTATGTGAGGTGAGGCGGGGCCGGCAAGGCACAGGCTCTCGGGGGTACGAGTCCCGCCAGCCTCCCTCATCGGCCGCCTTTACCCCCTAATCCGTTTAGCGAGAAGATTCTGAAACTAGCCGCCAATATCTCCGGAGAGAAGCTGGTGTCTCTGGGGACCTGCTTCGGAAAATTCACTAAGACCCACAGGTTTCGGTTGCACGTCACGGCTCTGGATTACCTGGCACCCTATGCCAAGGTCTGTGGGGGTGGGTCCCATCCTGCCACTGGGGACGAAGTCAAGGAAGGGGGCCCATAAGAGTGCAGGTCGCTGGGAGGCTTTTATTCCCCGGAGCCCCTGACGGCTCTTGGGTTACCAGAACCTGGAGATTTTCGGAGGTCTCGGGCCCGCTTGGGCGTGGAATGGGTGTGCTGTGCGGCTGCGTCGCCCTTGTTATCGTCGGCAAAGTAGAGAAGCCTGTGCAGCTCAAGCAAAAAGCATATAAATGCTTGTGAGGAGGAGGATGATATTGGGGTCCATAAAAAGTACTGTTTAACTGTCCATGGGAGAAGCTGCTTGTAGAGTTGAGGAAAAAACTTTGTTTAGCGGATGAACAGTTTAAAGGAAACATGCGTCTCTCTCTTTTCCTTAAAACTAATCATAAAACCAGCAGCTGGCTTATTTGCAGGGATATGACTGTTAGTTTTTTTGTGTATTTTGGTTCTAATTCTCTTTTTTTAATAGTATAAAGTGTGGATAAAGCCTGGAGCAGAGCAATCCTTCCTGTATGGGAACCACGTGTTGAAATCTGGTCTGGGTAGAATCACTGAAAATACTTCTCAGTACCAAGGAGTGGTGGTGTACTCCATGGCAGACATCCCTTTGGTGAGTACAGATGGTAGCTTTTACAAAAATACTTGATGATTGGGTGGCGCCTATGGCTCAAAAGGGTAGGGTGCTGGTCCCATATGCCAGAGGTGGAGGGTTCAAACCCAGCCCAGGCCAAAAATGGCAAAAAAAAAAAAAAAAAAAAAAAAACCTTGATGATTCAAAGATATACTTTTTTTTTCTTTTTGTTAGAGACAGAGTCTCACTTTATCACCCTCGGTAGGGTGCTGTGGCTTCACAGCTCACAGCAACCTCCAGCTCTTGAGCTTAAGTGATTCTCGTGCCTGAGCCTCCTGAGTAGCTGGGACTAGAGGCCCCTGCCACAATGCCCAGCCTTTTTTTGTTGTTGTTATTGCAGTTTGGCCGGGGCTGGGTTTGAACCCACGAGCCTTGTTATATGGGGCTGAGGCCCTACTCACTAAGCCACAGTTGCAGCCCACATCTCTGGGCTTGAGAGACTAAATTCTCAGTATCTGAGTTCAACTCCTAAGCTCAAAGACAAGAACTACTTTGTTTTGTCTTTATTTCCAGCCCTCGGTTTGGGCATATTGAATGTCTTGAGTGAATTAGTGTCTCTTCTTTTGAATCCCAGGGTTTTGGGGTGGCAGCAAAATCAACACAAGACTGCAGGAAAGTAGACCCGATGGCGATTGTGGTATTTCATCAAGCAGACATTGGGGAGTATGTGCGACATGAAGAGACGTTAACTTAAAAAGAAGTCATTGCAAGGACTTTACAGCTGGGCTATGTGGAAGGGCCAAGCTTGGTTTCCTGTGTTTATGTAGACTCCACCATCATGTTGAATTTTATCAACACTGTGACATCTTCAGGGACTTCTTAGGTTAATATTCTATCACTGACAAATGCAAGCTAGATTGTTATACAGAAATGGCTCAAAATGGGGTTTCAGAGCTTGTGTTTGTGACTAGCATACTCTGTTTAATATATATATATGAATCAGTGGGCTTCTTGTTCTGAGTAACAGATTCTGAATCTTTGGAACTGAGGACAAAAATAGCTTATTGTTATCTGTGATAACACTTTGTTTTCTAAACTTCTGATGAGAACACAATGGATTTTCTATGTTATTTATTAATAGCATAAAAGGTAGATATTGCCACATATGACTAGTAGAAAATATTTGGGATTTTACAGATGGAGATTTTTTAAAAATACTAAGCAATTCATCTAGCTTTTTTTTTTTTTTTTGAGACAGTCTCATGTCACCCTCAGTAGAGTGCTGTGGCATCACAGCTCACAGCAACCTCAAACTTTTGGGCTTAAGCAATTCTCTTGCCTCAGCCTCCCAAGTAGCTGGGACTAACAGGAGCCTGCCACAACACCCAGCTATTTTTTTTTTTTAAGAGATGGGGATTTCACCCTTACCAGGCTAGTTTCGAACTCCTGAGCTGAAGCAATCCACCTGTCTCAGCTTTCCAGGTGCTGGAATTATAGGCATGAGCCACCATGTCTGGCCAATTCATGCCCCTCCTGCCCTTTTTTAAGGCAGAGTCTCAGTCGCCTTGGGATTGAGTGCTGTGGCACCACAGCTTAAAACAACCTCAAACTCTTGGGCTCAAGTGATCGCCTTGCCTCAACCTTCCGAGTAGCTGGGACTACAGACCCCCACTACAATGCCTATTTTTTCTATTTTTAGTAGAGATGGGTCTGGCTTTTGCTCAGGTTGGTCTCTAACTCCTGAGCTCAAGAGATCTTTCCTCCTCGGCCTCCCAGAGTGCAAGGATTACAAGCATGAGCCACTGTGCCTGGCTCATCCAGGTGTTCTGTACATTAAATGCTATGTGAGGTGGAAGAAAAATGGGTTCAGACCCCAGTTCTGCCACCTTACCAGGGTATGGGCTTGGATGAGTCATTGAGCTTTTTTGTTTGTTTGTTTTTAGAGACAGAGTTTTACTTTATAGCCCTCAGTAGAGTGCCATGGCGTCAAAGCCCACAGCAACCTCCAACTCCTGGGCTTAGGTGATTCTCTTTCCTCAGCCTCTCAAGTAGCTGGGACTATAGGCGCCTGCCACAATGACCAGCTATTTTTTTGTTGCAGTTTGGCCAGGGCTGGGTTCAAACTTACCACCCTTGGTATATGGGGCTGGTGCCCTACTCACTGAGCCACAGGTGCCGCCCGAGTCATTGAGCTTTAATAAGCTTTATTTCCTTTTTCAGTTTTAAAAAACAATTAAAAATATAGCTTTGTCCATCTACCTAAAAATGGTTTTTAGAATTGGAAATCATGATTGTAAAGCATCAAGTATAGTGGCTGGGAAATGATAACGTGTTACAAAAATGATACGATTTATTTTTATATTGCATATATCATGTATTTCTGTTACTAAGTATTGGCTTTTCTGAGTATAATTTGCTTATGTAATACGTGTTTTTTACAAGTTGTTTTCTCAGTCTTTCTTTTCTTGGATGGGATGACCCCAGGCTGAAATGTTTTTTCTTCACTTTGATTTTATCAGAAATAATTTGACTGGACTAGATTAAAAGTCCTAATCAGAGACCCTGAAATAAAAATTTAGCTGCTTCTTCCTTCCCCAAGCATCCTAAAAATTATTTTAACATTGTGAAAATATTTTTAAAATTATTAACATTTTATAGACAAAAACTGTTCAAGAAAAGTTTCTTTAGGGTGGCGCCTGTGGCTCAAAGGAGTAGGGCGCTGGCCCCATATACCAGAGGTGGTGGGTTCAAACCCGGCCCTAGCCAAAAAAAAGAAAAAGAAAAAGAAAAGTTTCTTTAATGAATATACTGCTTATTTTTTACTCTGAAGGTGACATCTCTAAAAATAAAATATTTTTAATTACAAAAAGGCACTCTACCAACTCTTGCTTTTTTGTACAAGCAAACTTCATTTTGGCCCATCTTTTTTTAACTCTTCTCCCTTCTGAGATTTTCTGTTAACACCTAAGTAGATTCTATGCAGGTTAAGGTCTGCTGCATGATAAACAATATTTTTTTTCCTTTAAATTTTTTTTTTAAGACAGAGTCTTAAAAAAGACTTAAAAGACTTACTTGTCTCTAAGACAAGTCTTCACTATGTCGCCCTAGGTAGAGTGTCGTGGCATCACAGCTCACAGCAACCTAAGATGCTTAGGCTTAAGTGATTCTCTTGCCTCAGCCTCTCAAGTAGCTGGGACTACAGGTGCCTGCCACAACACCTTGCTATTTTGGCGGGGCGGGGTTGTAGTTGTCACTGTTTGGCAGGCCTGGGCTGGATTCGAACCTGCCAGCTCTAGTGTACATAGCTGACGCCCTGGCTGCTGAGCTACAGGTGCTGAGCCAGATGAACAACATTTTGATATTAACATTTAATGTGTACTTTAGAAATAGCCAACTTAGCCAGTGTTTCGAACATTTTTTGTTACTTATTGCTCTTTTCCTTTTTATATAGGAGTCCAATAAACGGAAATATTAACAAGGGAGATTTTTTTCCCCATGACTTTACAAAGCTGATTTGACCAAAATTTTGACTAAGTTTCTGCAGAGAAGACACGAGTAGGGAGCTGTCGTGCATCTTGCTTATTAGCACCTTGGCTTCTTTGTGTCTGTAGTTGTTGGATTGTTGAAAAGACGCTTCAAAAAATACAGCTGCAGGATCCCAGAAAGAATAATTACAAGGCTTTGGGCTGTTGACCACCAGTTCACATAGTTATAATTTGACTGGAGAAGAAAAAAGTCAGCCATTTTCCTCATCCGTGCAAAGTTGTAGTAGCGCCACATGTGAAAGATGTTGGTCTGCACCTTTCGTGTACTCTGCTGTGGGAGGGAAAACAGATTTTATTTTCTCCTTCCACCATGCAGCCTCAACTGCATGCTCAATCAGCACTAACCCAAGTCATCTATAAATTGAATAATCTACTTATAAGATTTTAAGATACATAATACAGTTGATGAGTACTGTTACTATACTTGAAGAATGGTCTGCCCATTAGTGTTTTATTATTTTTTTTTCTTTCTTTTTTTTAACCCTCTCACTGGTACTAGGATGGAACTTTTTCTGTGTTTTTTTTTTTTTTTTGGTTAGTTTGTATTTTGAGGCAGAACTTACCTTGTCACATTGGTAGAGTGCTGTGGCATCAAAGCTCACAGCAACCTCAAACTCTTGGGCTCGAGTGATCCTCTTGCCTCCCAAGTAGCTGGGATTTCAGGGCAACTGCCACAATGCCTGGCTATTTTTTTAGAGGTCTTGCTCTGGCTCAGGCTGATCTCAAATTGCTGAGCTCAAACAATCTACCCACCTTGGCCTGCCAGAGTGCTAAGATTATATACAGGTGTGAGCCACTGCACCCCGGTTTTATTTTTATTTTTTTTTGAGACAGATTATCACTTTGTCACCTGGATAGAGTGCTGTGATTTCATAGCTCAAAGCAACCTTAAACTCCTAGGGTTCAAGTGAAACTCATGGCTCAGCCTCCCAAGTAGCCGGGACTATGGGGGCCTGCCATAACACCAGGCTTATTTTTCTATTTTTAGTAGAGACAGGGTCTCACTTTTGCTCAGCCTGGTCTGAAAACTCCTGAGTTCAAGCAATCCACCTACATCAGCCTTCCAGAGTGCTCAGACTATAGGTGTGAGCCACTGCACCTGGTCAACTAGTTTTTTTTGTTTTTTGTTTTTTTGACAGTCTCATTTTATTGTCCTCTGTGAGAGTGCCGAAGCATCACAGCTCACAGCAAACTCCCAACTCCTGGGCTTGGGCGATTCTCCTGTCTCAGCCTCCTGAGTAGCTGGGACTACTGGTGCCCGCCACAATGCCTGGCTATTTTTTGTTGCCGTTTGGCCAGGGCTAGGTTTCAACCCACTACCCTCGGTATATGGGGCCGGTGCCCTACCCACTGAGCCACAAGTGCCCCCCTTTTGTTTACATTTTTATACTGAAAGATTTTAGTGCTCCAACTATAGCACTAGATTTAGACATGTACTCAGCACATTCTTTTTTTTTTTTTAGACAGAGTTTCACTTTGTTGCCCTTGGTAGAGTGCTATGGCGTCACAGTTTACAGCAACCTCAAACTCCTAGGCTCAAACGATTCTTTTGTATCAGCCTCCCAAGTAGCTGGCACTATAGGTACTCATGACAGTGCCTGGCTGTTTTTAGAAATGAGGTTTTACTGTTGCTCATGCTGGTCTCACCAGCTCAGGTGATCCACTCACCTTGACCTCCCAGAGGGCTAGGATTACTGGCATGAGCCACAAAGCCTGGCCTTAGCACATGATTTCTTATCCTCTCTGTATATGGTGAAAGACGAGGGCTTGCAAACTTCTAAGTTTTGCAGGCCATACTGTCTCTTGCCAGCCTGAACTCTGCCATTACGGCACAGAAAGCAGCCATAGACAATACAAGGTCTAACAGTTGAGTTTGTGAACTCATCCTAGGAAAAGTGCTGCATATCTCATTGCTGATTCTCACTATGGTCACTTCAAAGTACGTCCCTTGGGAAGCTGTGAGCAGATGCCAGTGCCTAGTCCACCCTTCAAAGCAATTTTGGAACTCTTTCTGGAATGACTGTTAGCTGTCATTGCACACAAAAACATGCAACATAGCTGGGTGTTCTGGCAGGCACCTGCAGTCCCACCTACCTGGAGGCTGAGGCAGGAGAATTGCTTAAGCCCAAGAGTTTGAGATTGCTGTGAGCTGTGATGCCATGGCACTCTACTGAGGGCAATGTAGTGAGAGTCTATCTCAAAAAAAAAAAAAATTCTTTTCCTTTTGCTGCTGTACTTTAGTCACAGAAGTTTTTTATATAGAGTCTGACATGCTGTCTTCCCTAAAGTTGTCTTAGATTTGGTCATTTTAGAAGTGTTTGTGTTTTTAATGTGCCTGAGAAGTTACAAAATTGAAAATAGCTTCAGCTAATAACAGTGAGTGTAAAAAGCCAACCTCAGTGAGAGCCAACTCTTGGCACATACTGTTGTTTGGCACTTCTGAGCAGTTTTTCTGAGCTAGCCAATTATACCTTAAATAAAATTATATTTAATGTTTAAATAAAAACATGCAACAATGTTTTGCTACTCAGTAAGAATTGCCACATAATGCCACAAATATTCCTGTGAGACACTGATATACCAAGGTTTTGAAACCTTACTGAGTTGTTTGTACAATGCTGCCAACATACTTGCGTGGTGGCAATTTGGAAACTTACTTGTCAGTTTCCCAAGGGGAGGACTTTGAAGATGACCGTAGTGATATTCAGGAATGAAGTATGTAATACTTTTTCTGCGATGAGTTTGCAAATTTGTCAGACCTTGTGTATAACTGTCAAATGAACATGACTGTGCAAATAAAACTTCCATATACAAAAATGGCTGGGGAGCTTTTGTGCATCAAGGAGACTATCAAGAAAGTGAAAAGCCTGGTATGGTGGCTCATGCCTGTAATCCTAGTACTCTGAGAAGCCGAGGAGGCTAGATTGCTTGAGCTCAAGAGTTCAAGACCAGCCTGAGCAAAAGCAAGAACCCATCTTTAAAAAATTGCCCAGCATTGTGGCAGGTGCCTGTAGTTCCAGCTACTTGGGAGGCTCAGGTAAGAGGACTGCTTCAACCCAGAAGTTTGAGTTTGCTATGAGCTCTGATATTCTGTTCTTGGTACTCTCCCCAAGGCAACAGAATAAGAGTGTCTCAAAAAAAAAAAAAGTGAAAAGACATCCCACAAATTAGGCCAAAGTATCTTCAAATTATATGTCTGACAAAGGACTTGTACCCAGAATATGTAAATACTACTACAACTCAACAATAAAAAAGGCAACCCAATTTAAAAATGGGCAAAGGATTTGAACAGACATTTCTGCAAAGAAGATATACAGATGACCTACATGCACATGAACAGATCCTTGACATTGTTAGGGAAATGCAACTCAAAACCACAAGACACTGCTTCACAACCACTAGGCTAGCGATCGTAAAAAAGACGATAACAAGTGTTGGCAAGGATATGGAAAAATTAGAACCCTTATATACTGCTAGTAACAGTGACAGTGGAGAACAGTGACAGCCACTTCGAGGCATACAGAAATGAAAACATGTTAACATAAAAACTTGTGCACACATGTTCACAGTAGACAGCCCAAAGGTGGAAACAACCCAAATGTCCATCAACTAAGTAATGGGTAAATTAAATGTATATCCATTTGATAGAGTATTATTCAGCAATAAAAAGAAAGTACATAAAAGGAATTGCCTACTTTTTAAACTGATAAACAATTCATATGTCATACACTTTTTTTGGAGACAGAGAGACTTATTTTGTTGCCCCTGGTAGAGTGCCGTGGTATCATAGGTCCCAGCAATTTCAAAGTCTTGGGCTCAAGCCATTCTCTTGCCTCAGCCTCCCAAGTAGCTGGGACTACAGGCACCCACCACAATGCCTGGCTGCATACGCTATTTTAAAAACTTTTTGTAGAGATGGGGGTCCTGTGTTTCCCAGGTTCATCTTGAACTCCTGGCCGCAAGTGATCCTTCCACTTCAGCCTCCGATGAGTACTGAAATTACAGGCTTGAGCTACCATGCCTGACCTATGTATTTTAAAGTGTACAAAATGTACAATTTAGACAGCCATTCAGTACATTGACCTCCATAGAGACAGCGCTGGGGCAAGTGAGAGCCGGACAGGCACTGGGTGACTCTCTGCCTCACTGAGGAAAAACAACTAAACATGGGCAAAGGAGATCCTAAGAAGCCGAGAGGCAGAATGTCATCATCTGCATTCTTTGTGCAAACTTGTCGGGAGGAGCACAAGAAGCAGCACCCAGATGCTTCAGTCAACTTC
>CAUYTI010010108.1:0-32255 GCA_963575145.1 Galago senegalensis
GGTGTGGGTGTTTTCTGTTAGCTGTGAGCTGTTGTCACGCCAAAACACACAAACAATGGTTAAATAGTAACACAATTTAAAAAAAAAAAAAAAAAAAAAAAAAAAAAAAAAAAGAAAGAAAAGAAAGCAAGCAAGCAAGCAAGCAAGCAAGCAAGCTAATTGGAGGAATAATCAGAAATGGTAGACTATTCAAAGTCTATATCCATTGCTAGCTCCCTTATCTGTTCAATTATTCACCCCAGAGTATCACTTAGTCCTGTTCAAAAACAAAGTACCTACTAGTAGTAATAAAAAATGAACTGTGTCCTACTTTAATGCCATAGAAAACAAACCAAAAAAAGGTCTAAAACTCTAAAAGATTCCCAGTAGAGAAGGAGGAAAGTAACCATGTAAAATAATGGAGAAAAAATATGGGAACTGTCAGAGAATTATTTAAAGATTTTAACTATTTTCCTAACTCAATTTTTTTTTTTTTAAAGATAGGGTCTCACCATGTCGCCCTTGGTAGAGTCCGTAGTATCACAGTTCACAGCAACCTCAAACTCTTGGGCTTAAGATATTCTCTTGCCTCAGCCTCCTGAGTAGCTGGGACAAAAGGCACCAGTCACAATACCTGGCTATTTTTTGTTGCAGTTGTCATTGGTGTTGAGCTGACCCAGGCTGGATTCGAACCCGCCAACCTCAGTGTATGTGGCTGGCGCCGGAACCACTGGGCCATGGGCATAGTGTTTCTGGCGCCAGCCTCCTAACTTGATTTTTTCATTTATGGTAAGATATCTTCAAACGCCAAAATTTCTGTTGTAAGACTGTTATAATTCAGTCACAGTTAGGAGTACCCTGAGTCCAGGCAGAAAGCTGTGACCCCCAGCGCTACTCCAGGACGCAGATGGATATAGACTTTGAATAGGCCCGAGCTACAGGTCCACCGGCTTTGCATTCATACTTAAGATCCAAATAAAGTGAAGCTGTTGAGTTGAATGACAAACCATCTCAGCGGCAATTCTGCTGTTATCTGGGCATTTCAAGCTTTGACCTGGTGGGTGTTTTTTTAAACACGTGTACGGGATCAGTCACGGTGGGAAGCAGTAACCCGGGCACTGAGAATGTTCTAATTCAGATTTACTTTAGGAAACCCATAAGGGTAGCCAGCCATTACTGTTAACATCCTTGACAACCAAAACCGAACAGAATTCAAGCGATGCCAGCGGATCACCCTCCAAAACCTACCAGTAGGCTGGAGCGGGATGCACCAACATTAACAGGAAAGCAGAACACGGACTAAAATTAGTGTTTGGGAGAGACATAACGCCTTTTATGCGTACTACAACACACTGAAAAAAACCTAAATGCAGGGCCGGCGCCTGTAGGGCGCCGGGCATGTGCTGGAGGTGGAGTTCAAATTCAGCCCCGGCCAAAAAAAAAACCCCCAAAAACCTAAATGCAGTTTGTTATAAGTCTTTAAAGTGGGCGGCTCCTGTTGCTGAGTGGGTAGGGCACTGGCCCCATATACCCTGGGTGGCGGGTTCAAACCCCGCCCCGGCCAAAAACTGCAAAAAAAAAAAAAAAAGTCTTTAAAGTACAAACACCATGTTTGCGGCTTAGGGTCACCAGTGGCATTGTTTTCCCAGCTCGCTTCATCCAATGTCTCCTTTCTTCTTAACTTTACAAGCCTCCTCAACAGCCCTCCCCACGACAGGGGTCTGGGGTGCTCCCGCCAGCACCGGACCCCGCGTCCCGAGCCCGCCGAGTGGCGCGGGCGGCCGACGTGGAGGAAGCACGGCAGCAGTGCTTACTACCGACCGGGGGAGCTCCCGAACGCTGCATGGCCACCTCAAAGTGGCACAATCTTGAGAAAAACTCTTGGCTCTCCGGCAGCACAGGAGGGCCTGCTCTCGCGGGATCTTCCCCCACTACCGTCGTCCCTAGGCCTCAGTCAAGGCCTCGCGTTGTTTGGGCGCCGGGGCGGAGCCATCCTGGAGGGGGTGGAGCCAGAGGGGGCGTCCCCAGGCCTTGTTGACTTTGGCTTCCAGGCGGAGCGGCTCCTTGGGCCGTGGGTCTCTGCGCATGCCGGTCGCCGGCGGCTTCGGAGGTCGGGACTGTCCGGCTGCCCCAGTCAGTGGTTCGGGCCCCGCCCCTTCCCCCGGCGGCGGCGGCGGCGGCGGGCGTGTTGTTGTTGTGGTGGTGGCGGCAGCCGGCTGCCGCGAACCCCTCGGAGTCGTAGCGCCTAGTTCCGCGCGCCGCAGCGGCGGGCCAGACTGGCTGCCGCGCCTCAGGTAATGCCGCCGCCTGCGGGGTCGGGGGCGTGCGGGTCTGCGTGTGCACTATGCTGGGGTCCCGCCGAGGAGCCTGGGGTCGGGGTCTGGGAGACCCAGGGGCGGGAGGCCGGGGGACTGGGAAGTTAGGGGCAGGGGTACCGCGGGGCCGGAGGTCGGGGGTCGGGGGCACAGGGACCGAGGGGCTGGAAGTCAGCGCTGGGGAACTGAGGGGGAGGCGGGGCGGTTGGGGCACGGAGGGGCGGGGGCGAAGGGTCCCGGAGTCCAAGGGGTTCCAACCGGGTTTGGAGGTTGGCGTCCGGGGGACCGAGGGATCGAGGGAGGCTGGGGGCGCCGCGTCCTAAGGCCCGTCCTTCGGGTCTGACCTGGCCCGGGGACCAGAGAGTCCCCAACGCTGGCGTCGCTGGACGCCCGCGGGCCCCTTAGGGCCTTTTCAGATCCACCCTGTGACTTCTGTTGTTTTGGTTTTGAAGAAAGAGAATCCAACCTACGTAGGCTTGGGGAAGCCTTGGGGGCTGGGAAGAGATTCAGAAGGTTAGAACAGGCGCTAACGTTTTCTTGCTTACTTTTTTGTTGTTTGTTTGAGCGTCTTCTACTGTTTGTGGTAAGTGCAGTGCCCGTCATATTGGTCGGGGTATTCAGACACCGGCGTGGAGAGGACCTATGAGTAGAACTCGTCGGTTTAATTTTGCAGAGAGAGTTTTAAACTTTTATTATTTTGTTTTTGTCTGTCCTCTTTTTAAAATTGGGAAATCATAGCTCTGTTTTTAACATTACAGATCAGAAGAACTTGGGTATGGAGGAGAAAGTATACTTTTGGCATAGTTATTTTTTCTTAATTACTTTGGTATTGCGTGCTCTTTAAGAAAAAATTAACCAGCCAAACAATGGAGAGGCTTACCCTCCGTCGCTCCCCCTTTAGTATTTCCCCTTATAAGACTTTCAATAACCAGTCAAGTGTGGTGTGCAGCCATTTAGAACTTTTTCCTGTACATTTAATGAGTATGCTTTAGAAACAAAATTGGGATCAAATGTAATGCAGTGTATCATTTTATTAGCTATCAGTGCATCATAGCTATCCTTCCATTATATTACCTGTTTCAATCTTTTTAAAAGTAACACAGCTATGTATTTATTTCTTTATTGCTAAGTGAGGTCTCCAGTTTTTCAATAAGCAATAGCTTTTAAAAAGGGCTACACATATTTTGAAACCTAATGTGGTAAAACTTTCAGAATGTCTAGGGCCAGACGGGATACTTTCATATTAAGCAGGTTGAGTAATATGTTTACACAGAGCTTACTGGTGGTTTTCATGAGGCTGGATGACTTCATAAAGCTGGTTACTGAAATAGTTCACTGGTCAAAGATAAATTGACATTCCATATAGCTAGTTGAACACATTTAATTCCTTAAACGTGAAGTAGCTGATGGTGAAGTAAAAAGCTAGTGACCAGAAGTTTGTTTTTCAGACAGAAACAAAAAAAGCATAAGAGATTAAATATTTTGATAAGTAAGCCATAGAAGCTGGAAGCAGAGGATGATACAACCCTGTTTTCTATTAAGTAAGAGAGCTAGCAAATCCCTATTACGTACTGTATTCTGTGTGCAGAAGAGCTGGAGGCTTTGTTGATTTAATCACTACTTGTATTGAAAATGTACTGTGTGTTCATCTTGGTGGTAGCTCATAGGGAAAGCCATACTGAGTGAAATAATCACAAACAGTAGTCTGGTTCTGCACATGTATATCCTGAAATGTTAGGTCATATTGTGTGGCATTTTATTCTTTGGTAACTGTACTTTAAAGAAATAAAAAATATCCATGTCATTTTAGTTCTTTGTGGTAGTAATACACTGTTACAGATTTCTCCTAACAGCTTAAGTGGCATTGATTGCATAAACAGAGGCTTTGAGAGGTGACTCAACTGCTCAAGATCCCCTCACATTTTCGTCATGGTGCTTGCTTATCCTCAGGTGTGCTTAATCCAAGAACCTGAGTTTTTTGCTCTGCCTTGCTGCCTCCTGTTAATGAAAAGTGCCTTACGAAATTGTTGACCTTAATAGTTTCCTCTGCTTTTAAAAAAATATTTCCAAAAAAATAGACACATGAATGTAATCACATGCATTGAAAATAATCTGAAGGATACCTAGTGTGAAACTATAATGGTATAGTTTTAGATCAGGTTTCTGGTGGTGTATTATTAAAATATCAAACTCCTCCATCTTATTCCCTTAACCAAGAGATGGGAGATTGTGTTACTTTGGTAATTGCTGGATGCTTGGTAAATTTGGGTAAAGTAAACTATAGCTCTAGCAGCTGCTTGTTCTTTACAGATGTGGAGGGAGAATGTCATTTTATTAAACATTAGTTTTATGAACCTACCTGAACTTTTTGTAAACTAATATGCTAAAAAGAGAGTCTGGAAAGGTTAGTTTTTTTTTTTTTTTTTTTGTTACGGTGTATCAGTCTGTTTTAGTTTTCCACCAAATGTGACAACTGTATAATTTAGAGAAATGGAACAAATACTGAAATTAACAAAGTGTGATGGGGATGTATTTGAGAATAAACTCACATATAGGAAAAGCACTGAGTTTTTCTATTGGCCATTAAGGAGAGTAATTGGATTTACACCTAAGTGGTATTTCTCCCATCATTGGTCTCTCTTTTTGTCTGAGGCAGAATCTCCCACTGTTGTCTTAGGCTAGAGTATTGTGGCCTCCGCCTAGTTGACAGCAACCTCAAACTCCGGGGCCTCAGCCTCTCCAGTAGTTGGGCCTACAGGTGTGAACCATTATACCTGGCTAATTTTTCTATTTTTAATAGAGACAGGCTGGTCTTAAACTCCAGACCTCAAGCAGTCTTTTTGCTTTGGCCTCTTAGAGTACAAGTCAGTTATCTCTCATACAGTTTATACTACGTACATGTGGGTTGTATAGTTGTATAACAGAAATAGTTCAGTCTCCAGAAAGACATGTTTAGAGATTTATTATTTTTCATTTATTGTGGGAAAAGAGGCTAGGAGTCTAATGGGGTGTGTATGTGTATTCTCAAAAATTAAGGTGAGAAATCTTTTTTTTGAGACAACCTCAAGCTGTCCCCCTGGGTAGAGTGCCGTGGCATAGCTCACAGCAACCTCCAACTCCTGGGCTCAAGTGAGTCTCCTGCCTCCGCCTCCCAAGTTGCTGGGACCACAGGCGCCTGCCACAGTGCCTGGCTATTTTTTGGTTGCAGCCATCATTGTTGTTTGGTGGGCCCGGGCTGGATTCGAACCCGCCACCTTAGGTGTATGTGGCTGGTGCCTTAGCCACTTGAGCCACAGGCGCCCAGCCAAAATGAGAAATCTTATTGTTGTGATTGGAGGAAATAAAAAAGAAAGTTTTGTTTTTTTTTTTTTTTTTTTGACTCTCGCTCTGTGTCACCCTGGGTAAAGTACTATGGCAACATCACAGCTCACAGCAGTCTCAATCTCTGGGGCTAAAGAGATCCTCTTGCCTCAGCCTCCCGAGTAGCTGGAAATATTGGTGTCTGTGATGACACCTGGCAAGTTTTTCTAATTTTTTTAGTAGAAACAGGGTTTCCTTACTGAGGCTGGTCTTGAATTCCTGATGTCAAGCAATCCACCTGCCTCAGCTAGATGTATAGGTGTGAGCCACTGCCTGGCCAGAAAGGTCATTTTTTAATTTAACCTGAAAATCCTTTAGGGAGGATATATTTATGAGTAGCCAGAAATCAACTATTTAGTTTTTATGGAGTACGATCCCTAGTTTGAAATATTTTGGGATTTAAAACGAATTTGTGTAAAACAGCTATTGTGACATTACATAAAGGACCTGTTCCCCAATAGTTTCTAGTAAGAAACTAGTTAATATAAAAGAAAAGCCAAGATAGAGGAGGGGACAATCTGAGAACTCGCTGTCAAAGTAGACAAAGGGAGAGGGGTTTTTCAAAGAATGAGTAATCGAGTGGATGGATGTCAAGAAAGATGGGAACTTACAGTTCTTTGAGCTTTGAGATACTGAAAAAATATCTAATTATAATTATCATCTTGTATTAGCTGTGTCCTGCTGGGGGTTGAGTTGGAATAATTAACATGTTTTAGTAACTTGCAGGCTCTTGTAACCTTTTATAGTAACTCATTTTATCATAAGCTAGTTCAGTTTATAATCTAAGGTTATAATGAACATTAGACAAGCTGTAGAAAGTGAATGCTGTGAAAATCTGTCTTGAGTGACTTTCCCAAGTTAGCACTTCTGGCTCATCTTTCTTAGTGCCTTTCTTCATTTTCCTCTTTCATTTCCTTAAATATAGGTGTTCCCTTAGTTTTGGTTCGCAATTCCACTTAGACCTGTGGTTTCAGCTGGTCATTCCCCTTCTATCCCTCAACTTTGCTGAGGCTCCTAGTTCTGTATCAATAACCACTTTTTCTTTCCTAAGCTTTAGATTTGCCTTTTTTTGTTGTCCTTGATAAACTCTTATTAGCTATCATTTTGGTATTTTTTTAGTGTTTGTTCTTTTTGCCATTTTGGTTTTTTTTTTTTTTTTTTTTTTTGAGACAGAGTCTCAAGCTGTTGCCCTAGGTGGAGTGTTGTGACATCATAGCTCACAGCAACCTCCAACTCAGGGAGCGAGTTGAAGCGATCCGCTTGCCTCAGTTTTTCTGTTTTTAGTAGGGTCGAGGGTCTCTGCTTTTTCATTTGCTCAGGCTGGTCTTGAACTCCTGAGCTGAAGCAATCTACTTGCCTTGGCCTCCCAGAGTGCTAGGATTACAGGCTTGAACCCCTGTGCCTGGCCCATTTTGGTATTTTAGATTCAGAGATTCTAAAATTTAGAATCATAGATTCAGAATTAAACTATTTTTCAAACTTGATTCTTCTTCTCCCTCTTCTTGTTTATATTAATGACTTAAAATTTACTTATGTCTTCTAGGCTTACAATCAAAAGGTTGCCTTTGATTCTTTGCTCTTTCCTTTTCTTAGAAATATATTTTTTGGTTATTTTATTGCATTGTGGTTCTTGATTCTCCTCCTTTCTTTCCATTATTCCAGCAAACATGTTCACAGCAAGAGATAATCCTAATTTCTAGATTTTGCTATCCATCATGCATATTGCTTGTTAATGTTGTGAATGCAGTCCTGATCATGTTCCCTGCCTGATGACAAAATTAAAAATCCAGAACACTTAACTGGGTATCAGCATTATGCTGAATGCTTTCTCCTCATTTGGTGCTCATAATTTATGTTGGTAAATACTATTGTCTCCACTTACTGATAAAGAAATTAAGACTTCAAGAGCCAGAAGGTGTTGCCAGGAGGAAGAAAAGCTCTGGTTTGAATCCCAGTCTTCCTTGCACATCATTGTTTTGGCTACTGTGTTTATGCTAAGTGACTCATTTTTCACTCTTAAAAATCAATGAAGTTCTGGGTTTGTCAGTGTTCCCTTTTAAAATTGTATTATTTGACTCTAGTACCCCTTGAAAACTTAATTTCTTGGTTTTTTTTTTTTTTTTTTTTTTTTTTTTGAGACAGAGCCTCAAGCTGTTGCCCTGGATAGAATGCTGTGGCATCACGGCTCACAGCAACCTCCAACTCCTGGGCTCAAGCAAGTCTCCTGCCTCTGCCTCCCAAGTAGCTGGGACTAGAGGCGCCCACCACAACACCTGGCTATTTTTTGGTTGCAGGCCATCATTGTTGTTTGGCAGGCCCGGGCTGGATTCGAACCTGCCACCTTAGGTGTATGTGGCTGGCGCCTTAGCCACTTGAGCCATAGGCACTGAGCCAATTTCTTGTTTTAGTCAAACTTAACTTGCATTCTTTCTGTTCCAGCATCTGTTCCAAACAGAATATAAAGATAAGTTTCACTTAACTTTTTTGTTGCTTAGGTATTTTCCATTTCTTGTAATTTTTTTCTTTCCCATCTTTGCCTTTAGAAGTCCTCTCTTTAAAAGGCTAGTTCTATGCTGTGTTACTCTAGGGCCTCCCCATCTTCTCTGTTGTGTAGTAGGAAGATCTCCACACTCATATTTCTGTTTACCATGTGTTAATACTACTCTGAATTTGTTTTTGAGACCTCTAAGTTGTAATTGAATTATAAGATGGTCAAAGCAGAAAGATTATTGTTCTTTTTGTCTTCTAGTGGATGCTCAGGAAATGTGGGTAAACAAATATGGAAGTGGGTGGCGCCTGTGGCTCAAAAGCGTAGGGCCCTGGCCCCATATGTCGGAGGTGGAAGGTTCAAACCCAGCCCCGGCCAAAAAAATAAATAAATAAATATTGAAGTGACTGGTAAACTCATTGGCATTTAAGCAGTATATTTGATTTTTGCTTCTGTTTTTAATAGTGTCTATCTGTAGCAGAACCAAATTTTCTTATTGTAGGGTGTATCATATGAGTTCTTTTTTTTTCCAGATTATTAGGTAATTATGATACGTTTATATTTATTTATTTTTGAGATGGAGCCTCTGGCTATCGTAGAGTGCCCTGGCATCACAGCTCACAGCAACCTCAAATTCCTGGGCTTAAGTGATTGTCTTGCCTCAGCCTCCTGAGTATCTGGGACTACAGGTGCCTGCCACAGTGCTCAGCTGTTTTTTGGTTGGAGTTGTCATTGTTTGGTAGACCCAGGCGGATTTGAACCCACTAGCTCTGGTGTATGTGGTTGGCGCCTTACCCGTTTGAGTTACAGGTGCCACCGAGGTAATTATGATAAGTTTATTAAAAAGAAAACTAGGGCCATGCTTGGTGGCTCTTACCTGTAATCCTAGCCCTCTGGGAGGCTGAGGCAGTGGATCACCTGAGCTCACAAGTTTCAGACTAGCCTGAGCCAGAACAAGATCTCATCTCTAAAAGTAGTCAGGCATTGTGGTGGGCACCTGTAGTCTCAGCTACTTGGGAGGCTGAGGCAAGAGAATCATTTGAGCCCAAGAGTTTGAGGTTGCAGTGAGCTGTGACGCCATGACACTGTACCAAAAACAGCAAAGTGAGACTTTGTCTCAAAAGTAGTGTTTTTGTGTGTGTGTTTGTGTTTACATGTGCATATGTAAGTTCTTTGTATTGTTACATAAAAGTTTTTTCTTTTTTTTAAAATTTTATTATTATTTTTTTGAGACTTAGCCTCACTATGTCATCCTTGGCAGAGTACTGTGGAGTCACAGCTCACAGCAACCTCAAACTCCTGGGCCCAAATGATTCTCCTGCCTCAGTTTCCTAAGCAGCTGGGACCGTCACAACTCCTGGTCATTTCTCTGTTGTAGTTGTCATTGTTGTTCAGCTGGCTTGGACCGGGCCGGGCCCACACCCGCCAGCCTCGGTGCATGTGGCTAGCATTGTAACCACTATGCTATGAGAGCTGAGCCTATTTTTTTATATTTATTTATTCATTTATTTATTTATTTTTAGACAGAGTCTCACTTGGTAGATTGTGGTGGTATCACACCTCACAGCAACCTCAGACTCTTGGGATTAAGCAATTCTCTAGTCTCAGCCTCTCAAGTAGCTAGGACTAAAAGCACTCATCACAATGCCTGGCTCTTTTTTTGTTGTAGTTGTCATTGTTGATTTTAGTAGGCTTGGGCCCTGGTTTGAACCTGCCAGCCCCAGTGTATGTGGGTGGTACTCTAACAACTGAGCTATGGGGGCTGAGCCCATAAAAGTTTTTTTTTTTTCAGACAGAGTCTCACTATGTCCCCTTGGGTAGAGTGCTATGGCGTCACAGCTCACAGCAACCTCAAACTCTTGGGCTTAAGCAATGCTCTTGTCTTAGCTTCCCAAGTAGCTGGGACTACAGGCACCTGCCACAATGCCTGGCTACATTTTGGTTATAGTTGTCATTGTGATTTGGTAGGCCTGGGCTGGATTAGAACCCAGCAGCTCCAGTGTATGTGGTTGGTGCCCTAGCTGCTGAGCTACAGGTGCTGAGCCCATAGAAGTTTTTTAAATTAATGTTTTGTCATTTGAATTCTTTTGTATGCTGTTGACTTGGACAAGTTTTCTAGTGAAATGCAACATTCTAATAAGCTTTATAGTTTCTTCTATGTTTATACCATGTATGTGGAAGATGGAATAAAACTAAGTCTCTACTACAGAGTTGTTTTATTCCTTCTGGTGATAAGTTGCAGTGCCCTCCTGCAGATTATACTTGTAGATTCCTGAAGAGTTCATCTGAAGTTTCACACTGATTTAAGTAATCTGTAGATGTTAATGATTACCATGCAGGAGTTATAATTTTATATTTCTCATGTCTTTGCATTCTGTATTGTGTTATAATTTAGTGGTAATTCTTTTTTTTTTTTTTTTTTTTTTTTGAAACAGTCTCAAGCTGTCGCCCTGGGTAGAGTGCCATGGCATCATAGCTCACGACAACCTCCAAATTGGGCTCAAGTGATCCTCTTGTCTCAGTTTTTCTGTTTTTAGTGGAGAACAGGGTCTTGCTTTTGCTCAGGCTGGTCTCGAACTCGTGAGCTCAAGTAATCCGCCTGCCTTGGCCTCCCAGAGTACTAGTATTACAGGTGTGAGCTACCATGCCCAGCCCTGGGATGGAGCAATTTAAGTCAAATCCAGGGGATTGTGGTTATTTTGGTTAGTCAAGTATCAGTATCTATTCTAGTTTGCTTAGTAGCTGGCATCATTCAGAGTGGCTTGAGTATATAGTCTTCTGGTTTCCAGGATTGTATCGGTCTGGATCCAATCAGGAGAGAGAAATCATGTAGTAAATTTGAACAGAGAATGTTTAACATAAAGAATTACTCAGGGTAACAGGGGATTGACTAGTGAGAAGTAAAGAGAGCTCAAAGAATATAAAAATAGATATGAGGAACAGCTACTACTTCACGGACTGTGATTGAGCACCTAAGGAGGAGGCCCACTCAGGGCTGAGATCCAGGCCTCATTAGAGAGGTGCATCTGGGGATCATTGGCTGACAGAAGTTGCTGATGGAACTGCAAGAAATTTACTTTCTAGAATACCAGGGGAAGACGGTCATAGAGTGGCATTGTGCCAGTGGTTGCAAACTTCCCAGAAGAGGGTGCTGGGTGAAGATGCTACCGTGTTTCCCTGAAAATATGACCTACCCCCAAAATAAGCCCTAGCAGGATTTCTATGCATTTGTTAAATATAAGCCTTACCCCATAATAAGACGTAGTGATGGGCCTGGCTATGCAGCGTATCTGCATTTCGGTGGAGCAGTAAGGAAGACTGGAATACCTTTTATATGCCACAGCTCTTTTCTCCGAGCTGGTTGCACTTGCGCCAGCGTGCGTGTGGTAACCGTAGTGGCAGGCATCCTATTGCGCATGTGCGAAGGGCTAGGGGAAAGGAGTTCACCCATCACTAGCGCCAGCCCCACCAACAAGGTCGGCTCCCCCTGTCAGGTTCCAGAACAAGATGACTTAACTGTATTTGAGTAAATGTAGATTGTTGTATTATACTTAATAAAAATAAGACATCCCCTGAAAATAAGCCCTAGTGTGTCTTCTCGAGAAAAAATAAATATAAGATAGTGTCTTATTTTTGGGGAAACACAGTAGTTGTCTTGTGCTGCAGGATCCTGGTGCTGGAGAAGCATGCTGAGCTGTGTGCCAGACTCAACGCAAAGTCTTCACCTCGTGCAGTGTGTGTTCATAGCGGTCCGCTACATTACCTGTCAGTGGGGATTCGTACAGAAAGTAGAATATATAAATAAAATACACATACATATTTCTATGAATTTAAGGGATATGGGTGTGATTTGGTTACATGGATATATTATGTAAGGAAGTCTTGGCTTTTAGTGTATCCATCACCTGAATAATATACATTGTACCCATTAAGTGATTTCTCAAGCTATCCCCCCTGGGTAGAGTGCCATGGCATCACAGCTTACAGCAACCTCCAACTCCTGGGCTCAAGCGAGTCTCCTGCCTCTGCCTCCCAAGTAGCTGGGACCGCAGGCTCCCTCCACAATGCCCGGCCATTTTTTGGTTGCAGCCATCATTGTTGTTTGGTGGGCCCAGGCTGGGGATTTGAACCCGCCACCTTAGGTGTATGTGGCTGGCGCCTTAGCCACTTGAGCCACAGGCGCCAGGCCCATTAAGTGATTTCTTATCACCTATTCCTCTTCCACCATCCCACCCTTTCAAGTCTCTGTTGGGAAGTAGAATATTTTTTTCCACGCCTCTTCCCTGGTGAGAGCAGAGCAACAGGCTGCTACACCAGGCTTTTGTTGAAGCATATCTCCATTGCTTTTGCTCCCTTTGTCATTCAGAAATTTTTATTGTAGTTAAGATAACAGTGGACTCCTTTCAATTTACTAATTTCTGCTTTTGTAATTGGCTGTTCCAAGTCAGCTGATCATGGCTATTTCATGCTCGCCTCCTGTGTTCTTTCACATTGAAATGCAAAACCAGGTAGGGCAGGGTGGCTCACGCCTGTAATCCTAGCACTCTGGGAGGCCAAGGTGGGTGGATAGCTTGAGCTCAGGAGTTCAAGACCAGCCTGAGCAAAAGCGAGACCCCATCTCTACTAAAAATAGAAAACTGAGGCAAGAGGATCACTTGAGCCTGAATTGGAGGTTGCTGTGAGCTATGATGCCACAGCACTGTTCCCAGGGGGACAGCTTGAGACTCTGTCTCAAGAAAAAAAAACAAAGAAAGAAAAGAAATGCAAAAACCGAGTCATAGTCCTGGACCAAAATAGGCAGTGCTGCTTTTCACTGCACTGATTCAGATCACTGGCTCTGTCTATAGCATTAGGAGGTACTCCACAGTCCCCTGGTTTATTGTAACCGTATAAGGATTTTTTTTTTTTTTGGTTGTTTTACAGACAAAAAGAAGATATTTTATGTCAGAAAAATTTAATTTACAGCTTTTGTTTTATGATGTATTGAAAAGAAAGTCAAGACTCTGGAGTCATGGATTCTGTCAGTATGCCCTTGAATGAGTAATTTTGTTTGATGAATCACAGGGTAAGCTAGAAAATTTTGGGAGTTTCTTCTTTATAATTATTTCTTTTGACCTACTTTTCACAAATACTAAAGTGCTATATTTTGAGTGTATATGCACAAAACATATGAATTATGTCTTTGTTGTCATAGATGCAAATGGTTTTAAAGTTCTAGAATAAGGATTTTTTATTTTATTTATTTATTATTTTTTGAGACAGAGTCTCACTATGTCACCCTCGAGCAACCTCAAACTCTTGGGCTTAAGGGATTCTCTTGCCTCAGCCTCCCAAATAGCTGGGACTATAGGCATCTGCCATAATGCCTGGCTATTTTTTGGTTGCAGTTGTCATTGTTGATTTTAGCTGGCCCTGGCTGGGTTCATACCCACCAGCCTTGGTGTATGGGGCCGATGTTCTACCCACTGAGCTACGGGTACCTCCTAGAAGAAAGTTTTAAATGTCAACAATTGAGTCTGACTGTTTTTGACTTGGGCTCATTTTATTGCTATGTTTTGCTACAGTTAATTCAGCTATAGAAAATTCACACGCCACTAAAAAGCTCTTGTAACTTTATGGTTGCTAGATCTGTAAGTTGCAGAAGGACGAGGCCCAAAGGAGAGAAAGAGCACCCAAACACTGTGAATAAGAGGAAGGTCTTTATTCACTGGCCAGGGGCTTACAGCATTTGAATTCCAAATGGCCATGCTCCCCGATTGGATTGGTCTTTCCCTTTTTATCTACAGTCAAAAAATTACAACTGATAGGTACTTTTTTCTTTGGCCAGTTTGAATCAGGCAGGAGATGCTATTTCAGCTTCTCCAGAACTACAGGATTTCATAGAACTTGGAAATTTCCAAGTTCCAGGAAGTTAGTTTACAAATTCCCGAGAGCTGAGTCACCAAGGAGTGGACCCTGAAGGTGCATCCTTGTGGTCTCCTTGAGGAGAATTCACCCTTCTTGGGTATCCTCTCTCATGTACATCAAGGGAATGATTTTTAAAAAAGCAGCGTGCATATCTAGGTTGTTTTCCAGTTGACTGTAAACCTGGAAAACAAGGTAGGTATTTTGCCAACATTTGTGTATTTCCTTATACAGCATTTATAAAACTGTTGAAAATATTTGCTCTTCTGTGAAATTTACTGTCCTTTAAGGGCAGCGTCTGTGGCTCACTGGGTAGTGTGTTGGCCCCATATACTGAGGGTGATAGGTTCGAACCTGGCCCTGGCCAAACTGCAACAAAAAAATAGCTGAGTGTGGTGGCAGGTACCTTTAGTCCCAGCTACTTGGGAAGCTGAGGCAGGAGAATTGCTTAAGCCCAGGAGTTGGAGGTTGCTGTGAGCTATGATGTTCCGGCACTCTACAGAGGGCAACATAGTGAGATTCTGTCTCAAAAAAATTTTTTTCTCAGAAGAAAGTGTGTTGAATTTTTTTCTTTCCTGTGTGTTTGTGTTTGTCTCTCTTTGCATCTAACTAGATTATTTTGCTGTTAATAATCTCTACTTTCTAGCCTAAGGACATTGAAGTATCCCTTCCTTCATCTTTATCAGGACTCAGGCACTTTTACTACAGTCTTCTTTGTTACCCAACTTAGATTATAGTGTTATTAATTCAAACTATTTACGATTATAAGTTTAGCTACTTTACAATCTGATGATAATACCTCTGGCATCAGAGGTTTATTCTGACTGGCTATTCCTTGTTTATTTGCTTTGATTTTGAACTCTTGAAGCATTTGCCTTTTCTTTTTTTTTTTGAGACAGAGCCTCAAGCTGTCCCCCTGGGTAGAGTGCCGTGGCATTACAGCTCACAGCAACCTCCAACTCCTGGGCTCAAGCGAGTCTCTTCCCTCTGCCTCCCAAGTAGCTGGGACCACAGGCACCCGGCTGTTTTTTGGTTGCAGCCGTCATTGTTGTTTGGCAGGTCCGGGCTGGGGATTCGAACCCGCCACCTTAGGTGTATGTGGCTGGCGCCTTAGCCAGTTGAGCTATAGGCGCCGAGCCTGCCTTTTCTTTTTTCCTCTAATTTTTCTTCTTTGTATGATATCACCAACTAAATTCTGAGTTTTTGAAGACTTTTGTCTTTTCTCCAATAAAATATACTGCAAACAGGCTATCTTAATATACAGTGGAGTGAATAATTTGCCAAGTGCTTAGATAAATTTGTTTTCTTATCTTAAATAACTGGGAAGCTAAATTACTATTAGCAGGGTCTTGAATGGTCTCTTAATCATTAAAGGCAGTCTGCTAAGTGTCAGAAGTACACAGGTAAATGGCATTTAGACTATATCTTGTAGTGAGGCTGTAGTCAAGTGGATGGGAAACAGAATAACCACCTTGTGGTGAGGTGATATAGAGATGCACTTACGGTGTTTGAGAGCGTTGAAGAAAGGCATAGTTATAGACCGAATGTTTATTTTCTCTCAAAATTCTTTTTTTCTTTTATTTTTTAGACAGAGTCTCACTTTGTTGCCCTCATTTGTGGTGTCATAGCTCATAGCAACCTCAGACTGGTGGGCTGAAACCATTTTCTCCTTGCCTCAGCCTCCTGAGTAGCTGGGACTACAGACACCCACCACAATGCTCGGCTACTTTTAGAGACCAGGTTTAACTCTAGCTCAGGCTGGTCTTGAGCCTGTGAGCTCAGCAGTCCTCCTGCCTTGGCCTCCCAAGTGCTGGGATTACAGACATGAGCCATCGTGTCCAGCCTTTCTCCCAAAATTCTTATGTTGGAACTCTGACCCCAGTGTGGCTATACTTGAAATATGGAGTTTCTGAGTGAGCAATTAAAGTCATAGGTGGGACCCTTACCCAGGAGAACTAGTGTCCTTTTAAAAAGAGACTTCAGAGAGCTCCTTCATGCTCTTGTGCATGTGCACACAGAAGGGGTCAGGCCTGAAGCCCAGAAAGATGGGCCTTACCAGAAACTGACTATGCTGGTACCTTGAGAACCAGTGCTAGAGGGAACAAACCAAAGTGGTAATGGAGGGGAATGAGGAAATTAAACACACAAGAGACAAAGATGGGATGGGCAGGACTAGAGCAGCTAAGACTGCAGCCAGCACTGAACCATGAAAACAGCTTTATTATATAGTATCTAAACAAGGTCACTTATTTAAACAAAGTTGCTTACAAGAGGGAAATTGACACTAATCTAGTACATGGAGTAAAGATTAACTTTAGGGAGGAAAAGCTGCTGCTTTCCTGCAAAAGATAAAAAGGGTTACATGTAGATTTTTGGCAGAGGAGAAAAGAATGTTGTTCAAGGAGAAGCAGTTGGGGTGGTTCCTTGAGCATCTCCCCAGGCTGTGGGGGGCCTTGCTCCCTCACAGCCGCAGTCCACATCTAGTTTATAGAACTGTGAGAAAATAACTTTGTGCTAAGCCACTCAATCTGTGGTATTTTCTTATGGCAACCTCAGCAGAGTAAGACTTGTTATGGGTTCTAGGGTTGGACTTAGATTTCTAAGAGAGTACTCATTAGTGTTGTATTAGTGAACCAGAGTTTTCCAGGTAGAGGTTTAATACATATGCAAAGGCATGTAGAAATGAGAAAGTATAATGTGTCTAGGGAAACTTCAGCAACGGCTGTGGGAAGAAATAGGACTTGAGGTGCTCCTGAAATGGTGTGCAGAGCTCAGATCAGATAGTGTGCTATTGAAATGGGGGAAAATGGAGCCTAGATAAGAGCGGAGGTGTGTGCCTTTGGAGCACCAAGATTTTAAGCTAACTCTGACTTTGTTTCTTCCTTTGTAAAATAGGTATGGTAAAACCTAGCAGGGTTTTTATGAGGAATAATTAAGAGATAATTGTAAAACACTTGTTTGAATACCAGTATCTGTTAAAAGTATTAATTATTTTTATTTTTTATTTTTTTGAGACATAGTTTCACTCTGGGTAGAGTACACTGGTGTCATTTAGCTCACAGCAACCTCAAACTCTCAGACTTGAGCAATCCTCTTGCCTCAGCCTCCTTAATAGTTAGAACACAGGCATATGCCACAACTGCCCAGCTAGTTTTTCTGTTTTTGGTAGAGAACCTTGCTTTTTCTCAGGTTGGTTTGAACTTCTGAGCTCAAGCAATCCACTTGCTATGATTACAGGGATAAGCCATGGTTCTTGGCCTACAAGTAATAGTTATAAGGTGGACAAAATCAGTCTCTTGGGTTCCAACAAAGTTGAACTCACTGTACTGTAATATGAATACAGAGGCTGTCATTTTGTAATCCGAGTGTTGAGAGGGGTAGGGTTAGGGCAATAGTCTGGGAAATTAAGACTTCTCTTATGACCTGTTTTCTGTGGAGGATGATACAGGAGTTTAGGCAGTCCCCTGGTTACAAATGAGATAGGTTCTGTAGGTTTGTTCTTAAGTTGGAACAGGTGCATTTATTACCTGTAATGTCCTCCATTTGTAAATGCAAGTCATATATAAGTTTGATGTTGTAACTGAGGGACTGCCTGTGAAGGAATTATCTTTGCTGATTTCTCTGATTGCTTAGATATGATTTTAACTCATAATTCATGAGTTTATATAACTTTTGACATAATTTCAAACTTATGGTAAAATTATATTAGTGCTATGCACTCTTTGCTTAGTGCTGGGATTACAAGAAGAAAGTTTTTTTTTTTAGAGGCAGAGTCTCACTATGTCCCTCAATAGAGTGCTGTGGTGTCACAGTTCATAGCAACCTCAAACTCCTGGGCTTAAGCAATTCTCTTGCCTCCTCCCAAGTAGCAGGGACAACATACAGGTGCCTGCCACGACTCCAGGCTATTTTTTGTTACAGTTGTCATTGTTGTTTAGGTTGACTTGGCTGGGTTCAAACCTGCCAGCCTCGGTGTATGTGGCTGGCACCATAACCACTGTGCTAGAGGTGCTGAGCCTTGTTTCTTGTTTTTTTTTTTTTTTTTTTTTTTGAGGCAAGGTCTCACTATATTACCCTCAGTAGAATGCTGTGGTGTCATAGCTCACAGCAACCTCCAACTCTTGGGCTTAAGCAATTGTCTTGCCTCAGCCTCCCAAGTAGCTGGGACTACAGGCGCCTGGCCATAACACCCAGCTATTTTTTTTTTTTTTTTGTAGTTTTCATTGTTATTTAGCAGGCCTGGGCTAGGTTCTAACCTGCCAGGCCCAGTGTATGTGGCCAGCGCCCTTACCACTGCTGATCTACAGGCACCTAGCCAAGAAGGATTTTTTTTTTTAAGAGAACTACACTCTTGTTATTAAAATCAGGAACTTTGACAATGATAAAATACTCTTATCTATAGTCTCTAGTCAAATTTTGCCACTGGTTTTTAACAATGTCTTTTTTCTCCTTCGTGTAGGATCTAGTTCAGGGTCTCCCTTGATTTGTTGTGTTTCTTATTTCTTTTTTTTTTTTTTTATCTTGACTCCAGCATTTTTTTTTTTTGAGACAGAATCTCACTTTGTTGCCCTCAGTAGAGTACTGTGGCATCATAGCTCACAGCAACCTCAAACTCTTGGGATGATGTGATCCTCTTGCCTCAGCCTCCCAAGTAGCTGGGACTACAGGTGCCAGTCACAATGCCCAGCTGTTTTTAGAGATGAGGGCTTGCTTTGGCTCAGGCTGGTCTCCAACCTCTGAGCTCAGGCAATCCACCTGCCTTGGCCTCTCAGAGTGCTGGGGTTACAGGAGTGAGCCACCATGCCTGGCTGATATTCTTCTTGAAGAGTATAAATATGGTATAATTATTTTGTAGAATGTCCCTTAATTAGGGTTTGTCTGTGGTTACTGATAGGATGTAGTATCCCTTTTGGGGCACTGTATTAGTTGGTGCATTGATTTAGTCCAGTGTTGGTGAAATTAGCTTTGACCACTTCATGAAAATGATGTTGACCAGGTTTCTATAGGTAAAGTAACTTTTTTCCCCTTTTTTAATTGGTAATTTATAGGGGAATACTTTGAAATTATGTAACTATCTTCTCACCAGAGTTTCACCCAATTGTTTTTTAGCATCTATTGGTATTTTTCTAACCCCATTATTTTCTTTTACATTTATTACTTGCCATTTTATTATAAGAAATTTTCCTTCCATTTGTTTGTTTATTTTGAGACAAGAGTTTCACTTTGTTATCCTTGGGGAGTGCCCTGGTGTCATAGCTCACAGCCCTGGTGTCATAGCTCACAGCAGCCTCCAGCTCTTAGGCTCAAGCAATTCTCTTGCTTTGCCCTCCCGAGTAGCTGGGATTACAGGCGCCTGCCACAAAGCCTGGCTATTTTTAGAGATGAGGTCTCACTCTGGCTCAGGCTGGTCTCAAACCTGTGTAAGCTCAGGCAAGCCACCCACCTCGGCCTCCCAGAGTACTGGGATTACAGGCATGAGCTACTGTGCCCGGCCTGTAAATTTTTTTTTTATAAGTATGCATTTCTCAGAGGTCTCAGGTTTACATTTGTAGTTGTGGTTTCTTTCTTTCCTTTCTTACTTTGTCACCTTTGGTAGAGTACTGTGTCATCATAGCTCACAATAACCTCCAGCTCTTCGGCTTAGGTGATTCTCTTGACTCAGCCTCCTGAGTAGCGGGGACTACAGGCACCTGCCACAATACCTGGCTATTTTTTATTGCAGTTTGGCTGAGGCTGGGTTTGAACCCTCCACCCTTGGTATATGGGGCCTGGGCCCTACTCACTGAGCTATAGGTGCCGCCCATGTAGTTGTGGTTTCTTATTTCTGATAATGTGAAATAATAGTAACGTGTGATATTAGCTCTATGAATAAGGTTGAAGTATCTCTGTATTATATGGGAAATCTGGAACTAGTAATTTAGTCTGTTTTTTTCATTTCTGTGGTACAGGTGATACCACTCCTGCCTCTGTTCCTTATGAAATTATGAGTTGGGGTTGAAGTGCTTTAGAAAGTTAAAGATAATACTTACTTAAATATCTTTTTATACATCTTCTACTAGTGTCCATGCATAGGATAAAACAAATACCTTGGACTTTGGAAACATGCCATTTTATAAAGCCAAAAACTTTATATTTTTTGTGTAATAAGGTTAGACTTTTTGAAAGTTTGTAAGGGAGTCAAAATAGTTCCATTTAATGTCCATGTTATTATTTTGCAGATAAAAAAAAAAGCCAGAAAAAATAATGACTTAAAATTATATAACATGACAAGGCCAGCCTTTGCTTTCCCAGTATGTTACTATATGGAGAGAGGGTTTTTGGTGTCAGCTTGTGTTTTGGTTTATGGTATACCAGTGGAAGGGAACAGATACAAGTTCTCAATTATACATTTTTGTTTTGGAATATTCTCATTTGAATGTTTCTTTGTGGGTTTGTGTCTTTTCAGATAAGCTCCACGTTGAGGGTAGGTGCGATGGCTCATGCTCTCTGGGTGAGCTCTCTGGGTGACCAAGGCAGTGGATTGCTTGCTCTAAAACTAGCCGGGTGTAGTGGCTGGTGCCTATAGTCCTAGCTTCTGAGGAAGTTGAGGCAAGACGATTTCTTTAGCCCAAGATTTGAGGTTGTGGTGGGCTATGAGGCCAGGGTACCCAATCCCAGGGTGACTTAGTGAGACTGTCTCAAAAAAAAAAAAAAAAAGCCCCACTTTGAAAACCTGACCCAGGAGGAGCTGAAAATGTATGCTTTTTTCTCATGCTTCCCTATTGATCTCAGCACCTCCTAAGAACTTTGTCACTTAATGAACATATTTTGGTTTAGACTTTTCAAGTCAGAGGAAATAAACACTTTTTTGTTTTAAATATTTTTCTAGGTTGCAGCTCCCATAAGGATTTTTTTTAAGTGTTAATGGTGATTAGTATAGCACTTCTGTTTCTTACAAAATATACGAATTGTTATGCAATAATCCTAAAATCTAAGGCAGTTATTCTCTGTGGATTTTGTTAGCTCAAAGATAAATGGAATTTTGCATTTAGAGGTTGTTTGTAATTTGCAGTTAGGGTTGTATTTTTGGGGTGTAGTAATGTAGATTTGAAGAGGTCATATATTTAGGTCTTTGAGTAAAAGTGAGAGGAGAAGAGACTATTTGGAGGTAGTCAAAGTCCTGTAACTTTCAAAATAATAAAATTTCAACTTGAACTGCCTCATGTCTTGTCTTTTAAAGTTTTATGTTCTTTTATCACTTCATATTCTATACTCTGAATTGTCATAGAGCTCTTGTCTCCCATTTCACCATTTTTGAGTTCACACTGATCTCAAGCCAAGGGGAGCAGGAAAATTCAAAAGATGTGTAGAGGAAGGTGGACATAGACACCTTGACACTTGCTGCATACCAAAATATATACATGGATATGTGGAACAGTCTTTTATTTGTAGTATTGAATCAGAGGGGTAGGGAGGATTGGTGTTCAATTATTTGAGAGAGTAGCTCATCAGTTTTCTGATGAGATTATTCTAGAGTTCAAGGGCACATAAAAGAAAAAAATCTATTTTCACTTTGTGTAGGGATTGGGTCCATTCAAATTTGAAAGGACTTTTTTTTTTTTTTTTTTTTAAGAGACAGAATCTCAATTTGTGGCCCTTGGTAGAGCGC
Organism: Galago senegalensis; assembly: GCA_963575145.1. Classification (NCBI taxonomy): domain Eukaryota; kingdom Metazoa; phylum Chordata; class Mammalia; order Primates; family Galagidae; genus Galago; species Galago senegalensis. The sequence goes on from CAUYTI010010108.1 coordinate 21,695, forward strand.
TGTGGCATCACAACTCACAGCAACCTCCAGCTCTTGGGCAATTCTCTTGCCTCAGCCTCTAGAGTAGCTGGGACTATAGGCGCCTGCCAGAATGCCCGACTATTTTTTGTTATAGTTTGGATGGGGCTGGGTCTGAACCCACCACCCTTGATATATGGGGTCAGCACCCTACACACAAGTGCCACCCTTGAAAGGACTTCCTTAACTAGAAGACTAGAACTTAGTCTCACAGTATTTTATATTTAGTCAATGCTTGTTAAGACATACAACTGTGATAAATATATCGAGTGTATATTATTTTTGTTTTCATTGAGTTTACAGTCTGCACGGAAAAGATGTATGGAAACTGTACAAGACAACTTTTGTGAAATCATATAACAAGTTCTCCATTAGAAGCAATAAAGAATTAGCAATAGCAAAAATTAGCTGGTGAGATGCAGCTTAGACCACAGGGGGTTTAGTATCTGCTGCCTGAGCCCAGGTAAGTAGCTCTTCATTTTGAGGTTACCAGTGAGAAGAGAGGGACAAAAGCTCTTGATTAAGGTTCCTGAGCCCAGGTGTGGCTCAGAGCATGGCAGAAGACACTGTGTGTGCGCTTTTCACATTAATTTCTCTCTTTTATTAGTCATTTATGTGTGAGTGTGTGTATTATTCTTCATACTTCTGTATATACTGTTCCTTAGCTTTTCTTTTTGGTACCTCTGACTTCAGAATTTATGTTTCTACTCTTTAATTCTTTCTTAAAGAGGTCACTGGGAGATAACTTCACTAGATTTGAGAACTGGTGCTGTTTTGTTTTCCCTTTTCAGTGTCTTGTGCTTAAAAATGAAAGTTTAGAATGTACCCTTTTGCTGGGTGGGGTGGCAAACACCTGTAATCCTAGCACTCTGGGAGGCCAAGGCAGGTGGATTGCCTGAGGTCACAAGTTCAAGACCAGCCTGAGCTAGAGCAAGACCCCATCTCTAAAACTCTAAAAATAGCCTGGCATTGTGACGGACTCCTGTAGTCTCAGCTACTTGTGAGGCTGAGGCAAGAGAATCTCTTGAGCCCAAGAGTTTGAGGTTGGTGTGAGCTATAATGTCGAAGGGCATTCTACTGAGGGTGACAAAGCGAGACTCATCTCAAAAACAAACAAACAAAAAGAATGTACCCTTTTGTCACAGAAATGAAAGAAAGTTACTACTGGATATCTGTATGTTAGGAGCTTTTATACAGTGTATTATTTAATCTTCACAATTTATGATGTAATCATTCTTTCTATTTTTTTTTTTTTTTGAGACGGAGTCTCAAGCTATCCCCCTGGGTAGAGTGCCATGGCATCACAGCTCATAGCAACCTCCAACTCCTGGGCTCAAGCGAGTCTCCTGCCTCAGCCTCCCAAGTAGCTGGGACCACAGGTGCCTGCCACAGCGCCTGGCCATTTTTTAGTTGTAGCCATCATTGTTGTTTGGCGGGCCCGGGCTGGGCATTCGAACCCGCCACCTTAGGTGTATGTGGCTGGCGCCTGAGCCACTTGAGCCACAGGCGCCGAGCCATATTCTGTCTATTTTATAGATAAGGAACCTGGAAAGCACAGATTAAATAATTTGCCTGAGGCTGCACAGGCACTAAATGACATCAGATGGCTTTCCCCCAACTGCTTCATTCTTCCTTTGGAGCTGAGAGTACTAAACTGGAGGAAAAAGAGGAAATGGGGGGTTGAAAGGGATGGAAGGATCTCAATTAAATAAAAACTCTTTTCAGCTAAGAGTTAGTGAAAAGTTTACTTTTGAAGTATAGATCATGAGTCTCTGAGCAAATTGTTCTGTTAGAGTTTCACAATTTGACAGTGATTTTAAGTTGCAATTGAGCTATTCATGCGTGAGAACTCCTTATGTAGTCTCTCTGAACTTTGGTCTCATCATAAAATGAGATTAGTGCCTCTTCATAGTGGTATGGTGAAGGATTAGAGCCCAGTGCTAGGTACAGTAGGTACATAGAAAATTGTTCCTGTTATTACTACTGAAAAAAAGAATTAAAATTTCTGTTCAACTATGAATATAGGGTTAAGTGGATATTAATTTGACAGCGTTTGGCAAGTGAGTAGTGAACTTTCGTTTTTGTTTTGAGACTGAGTATCACTATGTTGCCCTTGGTAGAGTGCTGTGGTGTCAACAGCTCACAGCAACCTCCATCTCTTGGACTTGAGTGATTGTCTTGCCTCAGCCTCCTGAGTAGCTGGTTTACAGGCCCCCGCCACAATGCCTGGCTATTTTTTGTTGCTGTTATTGTCGTTTAGCTGGCCTGGGCCTGTTTCGAACCCGTCAGCCTCTGTGTATGTGGCTGGTGCTGTAACCACTGTGCTATGGGTGCTAAGCTATAAGTAGTGAACTTCAACTTAGCCTTTTCTTTCTTTAGAAATGACAGTGGAAAAGAACCTTAAATCTGTGAAATAATTTAAGGAGGTTTATTATTATTATTATTTATTTCACCCATGGTAGAGTCCTATGGTGTCACAGCTCACAGCAGCCTCCAACTCTTGGGCTTAAGTGATTCTCTTGCCTAAGCCTCCTAAGTAGCTGGGACTACAGGCACCTGTTACAATGTCTGGCTATCATTTTGTTGTTGTTGTTGTCATTGTTTAGCAGGCTCAGGCTGGGTTCAAACCCACCAGCCCCAGTGCATGTGCCCAGTGCCCTAACCACTGAGCTATGGGTGCTGAGCCAAGGATGTTTATTTGTTTTTTGCAGTTTTGGCTGTGGCTGGGCTTGAATCTGACACCCCCGGTATATGGGGCTGGCCCCCTACTCCTTGAGCCACAGGTGCCACCCAAGGATGTTTATTCTGAGCTCAGTATATGTCACTTGAGCCATGCCCAAGAAGCCTTGAGCAAGTGGTCCCTCCATGGTTGGGTTATAGTTTGGGTTTATACATTTCAGGGAGACAGAAATTACATATCAAGTCATAAATCAATACATGGAAGATGGTTTAGCCTAAAAAGGCAGAGAATCTCAAAGGAAGGGATTATGGGTTATAGGTGGGATTAAAGATTCTTTGACTAGTGATTGTTTAAGGGAATGTGAAGCTTTACAGACGTCCTCAAACTACATATGCAGCCCGCCTAGGACATTTATCCAGCCCAGCGGGTGTTCTTGCTGCTGCTGCCTGTCCCACTTAGGAGCCGACTCATCTCAGGGCCGCAGTCCAGCCCTCCAATAGTCTGAGGGCCAGTGAACTGGCCCCCTATTTAAAAAGTTTGAGGACCCCTGGCTTAGACTGTGTAAGAAAGTCTGTTAATCAGAGGTAGTCCACAGAACATAGACTAAAGGCATCTGTCAAGTAAGTGGATAACCTGCAGGTGTGGTGTGAACTTTGTCTTGCATAGCCTTGGACATGTTAGTGGGTTTCTTGGCGTATCTCCAAGCAGGGAAGAGGGCATGATGGGGCGGTCTGACTCCTCCTCATGTTCAGCAGCTCAACTTTAGGTATGTATGGGATCCTGTTGGCCAAGACTGGGTCCATTCAGTCAGCTGGGGGGCTTAAGATTTTATTTTAGCTCACAATAATTATTTTATCTATTTATCAGTCCAGTCATTGAGAAAAAGGTTTCCCTATGTAGTTCCTTTACATTCCAAGAAGCCTTGGTCCATGACTCCCATGACAAGAGCTTTGAGGTTGTAAGGAGTATTCCTTATTTATGCCCTCAGACAGTATGTTCTCCTGTGGATCCCCACAGAGCTGGGTAAGCTTTGTCTTCACTTTCACAGAGAAAAGAGCAGCAAGGAGCAATTAGCTGCTTCCCCGGGTGCCAGAAGAGAAGGAAAGTGACTCAGCATTCATTCTGTTCCCCCACTCGGCAACATCTGTCTGCCATCTGTCTGCTTCTCACTGCGTTCAACTTGTCAACACTTAACCCTCCACCCTGCTGCCTAAAAGACACCATAACATCGAACGGGACATTCAGCAGTTATTCCCTAAACCAAACAAGATTTAAACCACAACTCTACATTTTGGAAGAATAGCAAGAACTGTTTGGAACTCTTTGCCAGGTCTCTTCAGATATGCATATGCGAATGTACCCTTTATTTTCTTACCCACCCCCACACTAGATAGAAAGTGAAATTGTGCTTTATGCGTAAATATGATGACTTCCTTCTCAAACAGGCATAACTGTTTAAGCTGTTCAGTCCCTTATTCTGTTCTAGTGCTTTTTCTTTTTCTATCTTTACCTCTTCTAACTTCTGTCAGATTTGTTACTTTGCTTTTATTATAATGTAGGACTTGAATACTCCTAACATTCTCTCTTCTCTCTGGAGAAGAAAGTGGCAGGAATGGAGCAGAAAAAAATTGCACCCAAAGTAACAGGAATGCCAAGGGCATGGACAGCCATTCCTAGATAAGACAACTTTACTGTTTTCAAATGAAGGTTTGGCTGGTTTAAAAAAGAGCATAGGCTCTGGGGCTCTTAGAAGCTGTGTTAGATATAATATAGCCTCTTCATTTCACAGATGAGGAAATGACATTCTGGGGACTTGCCCAGATCCATATAGAACCAAGGCTGGACCTTGGTCTCCTGACTTGTGTTTAGCACCTTACTATGATTGTGATGAGATTATCTCAGAATTAACAAATGGCAAATACTTTCATGACCCAGTGTTGGGTTTTTAATATTAGTTGCTTTACTCTCATAAAAATTATGCATATTTCAAATGAGAGATTTTTATTGAATTATGAGAATATTCACTACAGATTTTAATTTATAAACTCCTTACTTATAATCAATACAAAATCCCTTTGTCTGACAGACAGGGGATTGGTCATACGTTGGTCTTCCAATATTATTCCTTAGGATATTAGAAGAATATTTTATGGCATGACAAAAAATGTTTAAGATTTGTTAAGTGGGCTTGGCGCCTATAGCTCAACCCGCTAGGGCACCAGCCACGTACACCTAAGGTGGCGGGTTCGAATCCCCAGCCCGGACCCGCCAAACAACAATGACGGCTGCAACCAAAAAATAGCCGGGCGTTGTGGCGGGCGCCTGTGGTCCCAGCTACTTGGGAGGCGGAGGCAGGAGATTCACTTGAGCCCAGGAGTTGGAGGTTGCTGTGAGCTGTAATGTCACGGCACTCTACCCAGGGGGACAGCTTGAGGCTCTATCTCAAAAAAAAAAAAAAAAGAGAGAGAACTGCTTGTGCCCAAGAGTTGGAGGTTGCTGTGAGCAATGATGCTATGGCACTCTACTAAGGGTGACAAGGTGACACTCTGTCTCAAAACAAAAAAAAAAAAACAAGGCTTGGCACTAGCCACATACACTGGGGCTGGCAGGTTCAAACCCAGGCAAGGCCTGTTAAACAATAATGACAATTGCAACTACAAAAAATAGCCAGGCTCAGCACCTGTAGTTCAGCAGCTAAGGTACCAGACACATGCACCAGAGCCAGTGGGTTCAAACCCAGTCCGAGCCTGTCAAACAATGACAACTACAGCAAAAACAAACAAAAAAAATAGCTAGGCATTGCGGCAAGAGCCTGTAGTCCCAGCTCCTTGGGAGGCTGAGGCAAGAGAATCTCTTAGCCCAACAGTTTGAGGATGCTGTGAGCTGTAATGCCAGAACACTCTACCAAGGGTGACAAAGTGAGACTGTCTCAAAAAAATAAAAATAAAAAAATAGCCAGGCATTGTGGCAGGTGCCTGTAGTCCCAGCTACTTGGGAGGCTGAGACAAGAGAATCACTTAAACCTAAGAGTTTGAGGTTGCTGTGAGCTGTGACACCACAGCACTCTACCCAGGGCAATAGCTTGAGGCTCTGACTCGAAAAAGAAGAAAAAAGACATAGAATTGATCTAAGGTTACTTCCCAATGTTTTGAGGGTCTACAAGGAGTGACAAGGGTATCCAAATAATTTATAAATAAATACACATATAAGGGGCAGCGCCTATGGCTCAGTGAGTAGGGCACCAGCCCCATATACCGAGGGTGGCAGGTTCAAACCCAGCCCTGGCCAAACTGCAACAAAAAAATAGCTCGGCGTTCTGTCGGGTGCCTGTAGTCCGAGCTACTCAGTCCCAGCTACTGGGGAGGCTGAGGCAAGAGAATTGCCTAAGCCCGGGAGTTGGAGGTTACTGTGAGCTGTGATGCCATGGCACTCTACCAAGGGCAATAAAGTGAGACTCTGTCACTAAAAATAAATAAATAATAATAAATAAATAAATACACATATATGCTAGGGTGCTTTTCACCAACAGAAGTCTGGAGACCACTGCACTGCCCTGTACCACACCTCTGATGACATCACCACCCCAGGTCAAATCAAGATCAGCAGAGTGGGCAAGTGGGCATGGTGGCTCACACCTGTAATCCTAGCACTATGGGAGGCCAAGGCGAGTGCATCCCCTGAGCTTAAGAGTTAGAGACCAGGCTCAGCACGTGTGGCTCAAAGTGTCTAAGGTGCCAGCCACATACACCTAAGGTGGCGGGTTCGAATCCAGCCTGGGCCTGCCAAATAACAATGACGGCTGCAACCAAAAAGTAGCTAGGCGTTGTGGCAGGCACCTGTGGTCCCAGCTACTTTGGAGGCTGAGGCAGGAGACTCACTTGAGCCCAGGAGTTGGAAGTTGCTGTAAGCTGTGATGGCACAGCAGTCTACCGAGGGGGATAGCTTGAGGCTCTGTCTCAAAAAAAAAAAAAAAAAGAAAAAGAAAAAGAGTTAGAAACCAGCCTGAGAAAGAGTGAGACTTTGTCTCTAAAAATACAGCATGCCTTGCACAGGTTGCCCGTAGTCCAAGCTACTCAGGAGGCTGAGGCAAGAAGATTGCTTGAGCCCAGGAATTTGAGCTTGCTGGGAGATTTGATGCCATGGCACTGTACGTAGGGCAACAGAGTGAGACTCTGTCTCAAAAAAACAAACACAGAAAAAAAAACCCTGCAAGATCAACACCCTCTAAAGGGCTGGACACAAAATGATTTTAGGTGGCACATGGAGTATGCCTAATTATTACTTTCCTAATTATGCATTATTGATTTTAGTGAAAATTAGAATATATATTTTTCAGCACATCAAAGGTAGGGTTCAGGATGCAGGATGACTCTAAATGTTTTTAGTTATTTAAACAGTTGATTTCCAAAAAATACAAATGAATAAACTTTTTTTTTTTTTGCAGTTTTTTGGCCAGGGCTGGTTCTGAACCCACTACCTCCAGTGTATGGGGGACCAGGGCCCTAATCCTTGAGCCACAGGCGCCACCCATAAACATTCTTTTTTTTTTTTTTGAGACGGAGCCTCAAGCTATCCCCCTGGGTAGAGTGCCATGGCATCATGCTCACAGCAACCTCCAACTCCTGGGCTCAAGCGAGTCTCCTGCCTCAGCCTCCCAAGTAGCTGGGACTATAGGCGCCCACCACAATGCCTGGCCATTTTTTGGTTGCAGCCACCATTGTTGTTTGGCGGGCCCAGGATGGGGATTTGAACCCACTACCTTAGGTGTATGTGGCTGGCGCCTTAGCCGCTTGAGCCATAGGCGCCGAGCCGGAATTATGTATTGTTAAAACATAGTACCCAGACTAAAGTTATTAAAAGAAATCAATAAAGATTTAATTGCCTTGTGTTTTCTTGTACAATCTTTTTTTGCCCCAATAATTTCATGTCACCAAAATCAGTATTATAATTTGCAAAGGAAGTGGTTCAATCCTTTTTTTTTTAAGGAATAACATTTATTCAAATATCAAATAAACTGAAGATAATCTGTCTAGAAGAGGTGAAATTTAATAATGGTCCTAATACTTTATTAGATGCTTCATTATTTTTTCAATAAAAAAAAAAAAGGATGGAAATGGGTTGGCACCTGTGGCTTAAGTGGCTAAGGCGCCAGCCACATACACCTGAGGTGGTGGGTTTGAATCCAGCCCAGTCCCGCCAAACAACAATGACAGCTGCAACCCCAAAATAGCAGGGCATTGTGGCGGGCGCCTGTAGTCCCAGCCACTTGGTAGGCGGAGGCAGGAGAATTCCTTGAGCCCAGGAATTGGACGTTGCTGTGAGCTGTGATGCCATAGCACTCTACCCAGGGGGACAGCTTGAGGCTCTGTCTCAAAAAAAAAAAAAAGATGGAAATAGATGCAGGGAGGGAAAAGTATGCATGTTAGATAGTTCTAATTTTTGACCCAAACACCTTAAAAATATTTTATAAAATATGAGGAAAACCATATTCTTCTTCCACGTGAATACTGCCTTTGGTTTAATGGCTAATTACGATTTTCACATTTACCATCTCTAATATCAGCAGAGGAAATTATAGTTACGTAATTTGGTAAAGGATAATAGAGGCAAGACCAAGGTCATTAAATGAGTCCTTCAGAATGAGACAGGGTAGGGTCAAATCTCAGCTCTCCCTCCCCCTGATTTTATAGCCTCTCAGGGAAAATCTCCCCTCCTAGGACTCAAGTGGGCTGCTGTGAAAATTAAAGAAGATAAGCTATGGTTTCAAGTGCATGTCTAGTCCCTTTCTCTGGCATCCCCAATGCTACAAGGCTTGAGCGAGCTGTCGTCACAGGCCACCTATATTCTCTTCATATTCACATTCACTTCTATATCCAAATAGTTACTAGGGGATTTCTATGAGCAGGGACCATGGCCCTGGGTGCTTTACTGAGGATGGCTCCGCTCTCTGCATGATGTGACTGAAAGAGGTATAAATATAAGCCTTAGGACTTGCGCCTTAAAATATCTGCTCATTTCAGGGAAGTGTATTCTTTATTTTTTTTAGACACAGTCTCACTCTGTTGCCCCAGGCTAGAGTGCCATGATGTCAACCCAGCTCACAGCAACCTCAAACTCCTGGGCACAAGTAATCCTCCAGCTTCAGCCTCCCCAAAAGCTGGGACTACAGGTGCCTGCCATGATGCTGGCTAATTTTTATATTGATTATTTTTTGTAGAGATGGGTCTTGCTCTTACTCAGGCTGGTCTCGAACTCCTGAGCTCCAGAGATCCTCCCACCTTGGTCTCCCAGAGTGCTGGGATTATAGACGTGAGCCACCATAGCTAGCCCAGAGAAATGTATTCTAATCAGAATTATCTCACTTGTGTTGAAAACAAGGAAAGAACACTGTCCTTGGAGAATGGAGAACGTATCATTTGTCCACTTTATGACTTCAGGCACAACACAATAAGACTGTGTGTCTACCTTTTCTTCCTGCACAATTTAAACAAAATGACTTCCACAAACTCATTTTGGTTTTGAAATTCCATAATGCTAAGATTTGCCTGCTTAGAACTGAACTAGGCCTTTATTTCTGGAATGATTCATTAAAAGCAGAAAGTAACCAAAGTTTACTTCCCTGAGAAATTAGCAACAGTTAATTACTTCCCTGAAAAATAAGGAATAGTTCAAATGACTTAAGACACAGAAAACAGAATTCTCTATAGAATAACTCTAACCATGCAGCGTGATTCAAACTATGTCCCCCCAAAAGATATGTCCAAGGGCTAATTCCTGTAAATGTGAACGAATATGACTGTGTGGAAGCAGGATCTTTGCAGATGTACTCAAGGTAAGATGAGGTTGTAGTGAACCAGTATGGGCCGGAATCCAAAGAGTGGTGTCCTCATGAGGAGGAGGAAATTCGGATAAAGACACAAAAGGAATAGGGCACAGGGAATTCACGGCAGACTGAGGGCACAGCACTAACAAAAAGGCCAGTGGCACAAAATGAATGGATACTTGGAATGTGTCTACTGTAGAAGAATCACACAGGTAACATGACTAGAAAAATATTTCAGGGGACCTTAAATGCTATGCCAAAGAATGGATATTTTGTTCTTTAAGCTGTGATGTGACAATTCCAAGTTTTGCAGAAAGAAAATGACATGATCTGACCTGTGTTTAGAAAGAGAACTAACGTAGCTCGGGAAGACCATTGCCAGGGCAAATGCAGAGGTAATACTGACTTGGACATCAAGGGTGTCAAGGATTGATGGGTAAGAAGAAGAAAGAAGCAGTTGTATAATCTGCTGCAGAGTGATTTGCAATATCCTCCAAGCCCAGTTCTAGTGTTTGGTGCTCATCTTCCCTGCAACTTTTACAGGAACCAGACTAGAAATAGGCATGAGTATCCCCAGGTTGAAAAGCAGGATCTATGTTTTCCCTCCTGGTCTTCCAACAAGGAAGCAACTTTATACAGCAAAAAAAAAATAGTTTAAAGAACAGTCTTGTGATCCAAGAATGTAAATGTTTAGAGAGTCAGATAAGATAGACAAGTTTAAATGGTCGAAGAAAAGGTAAAATGAAATAAAACAAAAACAAACAAAAATAATCACTAAAAACTGGCAAATCCCACCCATTTAACAAGCAGCTCTTGCAGGCCTACTGTGTGCAAAGTATCTATCAGGAGATAGAAGATAAAGCATTTCAGGCATTGAGATAAAGCAGTGATCAAACCACAAAACCTGCTTCTATGAAACCTGCTATGTTTATGATATTTTCCATGCACTCTATGTTCTTTGTTTCTGCCAACCCCGACCACTTCCTTACTCTCCCTCTCAAAAAAAAAAAAAAAAAAAAAAAAGAAAAGCAAGAATGAAT
>CAUYTI010010110.1:0-49378 GCA_963575145.1 Galago senegalensis
CCCCCACCCCCAATGCTTAGGCTGTTATCAGGTGTTAGATTTCCTAAGCAATCTATAACATAATTTCATAATAGGGCTGAGAACATTGGATACTTTTTCTTCCATTCCTGTGATACTTTGCTAAGAAGAACACTAAGAAAATTACATGAAGGCTATGTTAACCAGTTTGATGAAAATATTTCAAATTGTATGTGAAAACATTACCCTGTACCCCGGAATTGTATTAATGTCCATAGTTATCATGTATTAAAAAAAAGAAAGAAAAGACATATTTGAGCAATTTTGAATATCCTTCAGTTACGTGAGAGAGGTATTGGTGATATAGAAAGTACTCTTACTGCCACTGAAATCATACTACCTATTGGCTTTTTGCCACACATAAGATCTTCCCTGTAGCTGATCATGGGAATATAGATAGAAAAATGGGGAAAAGACAGTTCTCCCCTGTTTGATCTAGCATTATCAGTAAGCTGGTTTTTTGCTTTGCTTTGATTTGGTTTGTTTTTAATTTTCTTGAAATTAGACTCTGATAAAAAGATACAAAATCCTAAAAGACTTATCAGAAGATTTTCTAGGGAAAAAATGTATATTTTATACAAAGTTAAAGTTACGTATATTTTTATATGAAGTTTTTTGGGGAGTGGGATAAAGGAGAATTCAGAGAGTTCAAGGCAAACCCTGGGATATGGACACAAATTTTAGTGTCAGACAGACATTGGGAAACTACTTACCATACTCAGGGAGCATATTGTTAAATCGAAGGACAAAGCTTTTGAAAACAATTTGTTGTTTTTAACCCAGAGTTGATTCTCATTAATTCTTTTTCCCTATTCAAATGATTATTTGGCAGTGGGTATAATAATCTATTTTTTTTATTTTGGTGACAGATAGGAAAGTAACACCTGTAATGTTATAAACCATTTCTAAGCATGAATTATTAGATTGATTTGAATTTTAATATCAAAGCTATACTTGTCTTTAGTATATGGCTTGCTCATTGGTATGGAAGATACATTTTTATTATCCTTTTTATCATTTTTCACATAGTTTATCATCTAATATTCTCCTCCAGCCATATTTGGTTAAGAAATTGACACACACAGACACATCTATCATTGAGCACAATATAGCAACTATGAATGTATTTATTTTTTCCCCACAGTAGCCTTATTTGTACTTATAAGACTTGAAAATCATCAAATATTTGGCTGGTCCGATTTGTCTTACCTTATTAAAACTGCTTTTCAAGTGCTAAGGATCCTTGGTTAATTTTGCTATAGCAAAATAAACTTAAATGAATTAAAAGATTCTCTTAATTGGTATATCTATAAAAGTAGAAAATTGGGTAAGATGAATATAAGGAACCACAGATATGTCCTCTGATACTTCTTTAAGCACTAAGAATCTATGAATCTATGTTTAGATTTAGATTTTGTTGCATAATAATAATGCCTTAATTCTGATAGGACTCTCTAATTTACTTATGTAAGCTTAATTGATTTGCAATCACCTTATTCCCTTATATCTTTAGTAAGTCTTTACTAGTTGTCCACAATTTCATTAGACTCTGAGGATATAAAATTGAGGTGGGCAGTGCAAGATTTATTATTCCTATTTTAGAGAGAAAGGATTGGAGTCTCAAGGTTAGTGTCCAAGGGTTATAGTTGTAGAAATGGGATAGAATTTCAAGTATTCAACTAAACCTGTTATTACTTCTATTCTATTTCTTGTGTATGAGTGGATGGACTATACTGTAATGTAAAAATTAATTTTATATATATATATACACACACACACACACATACATATATATGACATCAATAGCATGATTCATAAAAGAAAAGACATTAATGAATTGGACTTCATCAAAATTAATGACTTAAAAATGAAATCACAAGTCATAGATGGGGACAAAATATTATCAAATCACATATTTAACAAAGAACTTGATTATGTAATAAATAAAGAACCGTCAAATGCCATAATAAGAAAACCAACAACCCAAATAAAAATATGTTGAACAGACTAATTGACCAAAGAAATGTTAAGTAGACATATGAAAAGATGCTAAATATCATCAGTCATTAGGGAAATACAAAATAAAACCCCAATGACCTACCATTACCATCCATTAAAATACCTAACATTAAAATAAATCTAACAATACCAAGTGTTGACAAGAATGTGAAGGAACTAGAACTCTCACATCCTCCTGGTAGAAATGCATGGAAGTGCAGGTTCTAAAAATGGCTTGGCAGGTTTTATAGAGTTAAATGTATACTTATCATATAGCCCAGCAATCTCACAATAAAAACTTATATTTGCATGCACACACATGCACAAATCTGTGCATGAATATTTGTAGAAGCACTATTCATAATTGCCAAAACTGGAGATGGCTCAAATCTCTTTCAGAAAATTAATGGATAAAGAGACCAGTGCTTTCACACAATAAAATGCTAACCAATGATGAAAAGGAATGAATTATTGATATATGCAGCAATATGGATAAATCTCAAATGCACAAAGCTAGTGAAAGAAGCTATGCACAAAAAGTTGCATACTGACCTCTGACTTGTGGGCTTTGCCCAAAAATATCTCTTTGGGGATGCAGGGAGATAGCAAAAGTCTTCTGGACCCCAGGAGGAGGACAACAGCAGTGGAGAAGGGGCAAGTGGTTGCGAATGGGCTGCCATAGCTGTAACTACAACAGCAGCGAGATTGCAGACAGGGAAAGCCTTCCCTGTGGATTGTTTTGTTTGTTTGGACTAGGGCACTCAGTTGAATTACCTTGGGAGAACTTGGGCAAGAGTGTGGGTGACTTTAAGTGTTGTCTGACTACTACAGACAACTTTACACCCAGAAATTTGACAATGTAGAGGAAATGGACTGACACCTGGAATTAACAACCTCCCTAGACTTAATGGTGAAGAAATAGATCTCTTAAACAGACCAACTTCAAGCATCAATAATTGAAGACACAATAAAACAGCTCCCAACAAAAAAAGAGCCCTGGACTAAAAGGCTTCACACCATAATTCTATCACACCTTCATAGAAGAGCTTGTACCTATACTGCAGAACCTATCCCAAACATGAGAAAGAAGGAATCTTCCCTACCATATTCTACAAAGCAAACATCATGACCAACAAACATATGAAAAATTCTCATCATCTCTAATCATCAGAGACATGCAAATAAAAACCACCCTGAGATATCACTTAACCACAGTGAGAATAGCTCACATCACAAACTCCCAAAGCTGCAGATGCTAGCAAGGGTGTGGAGAGAAGGGAACACTTTTACACTATTGGTGGGATTGCAAACTAGTACAGCCTCAGAAGTACAGACAATCCTCAAAGAACTGAAAGTAGACCTTCCCTCTGATCCTACAATCCCATTACTAGGTATCAACTCAGAAGAAAAAAAAATCATTTTATTGTAAGAGAATTTGCACTACATTGTTTAAATAAGATAAGATACAGATAAATTTGCAACTGCTGAGATGTGGAAACAACCCAAGTGACCATCAACCCATAAATGGATTAACAAGCTGTGGTATATGTACACCATGGAATACTATTCAGCCATTAAAAAAGATGGAGACTTTACATCTTTATATTAACCTGGATGGAAGTGGAACACATTATTCTTGGTAAAGCATCACAAGAATGGAGAAGCATGAATCCTATCTACTCGATTTTGTTTCCTTTCTTTTTTTTAATTAAATCATAAACACATAGATCATGTATACATTATTAATGCATTTATGGGGTACAATGTGCTGATTTCATATAGAATTAGGAACGCTTACATCACTCTGGTTAATATATACCTCAACTCATTTACTTAGTTTTCGTGTTATACTCTACACTAATAGATCTGACATGTACCCTTGCATTATACACCATAGGTATGATCCCACCATTCACCCTCCCTTGATCTGTCCTCCCCCCTCCTCTCATTCCCCTCTCCCCCCTCCTTCATCTTGGGCCACAGTTGTGATCTATTCTTCATATGAAAGTGTAAGTGATTCTAAATTGGTTTCATAATAGTACTGAGTATATTGAATATTTTTTCTTCCATTTTTGAGATACTTTACTAAGTAGGATATGTTCCAGCTCCATCCATGTGAATGTAAAAGAGGTAAAGTATCCATCTTTTTAAGGCTGCATAATATTCCATGGTATACATATACCACAATTTACTAGTCCATTCATGGGTTGATGGGCACTTGATATGAGGACAATTAATGACCTAGTACATGGTGAGTGGTGGTGGGAAGGGGAGAGCAGAGAGAGAGAGAAGGAAGGAGGGGTGTGGGGGAAAGGAAGAACAGAGAGTGGGAAGGAGGGAGGGGGTGGGAGAAGGAAGAGCAGAGAGAGGAAAGGGGGGAGGAGGAGGGTGGGGGTCTTGGTGTGTAACACACCTTTTGGGGGCAAGACACAAGTATAAGAGGGACTTTACCTAACAAATGCAATCAGTGTAACCTGGTTTCTTGTACCCTCAATGAATCCCCAACAATAAAAAATAAAAAATAAAAGTTGCATACTGTAGGATTCCATTTATATGACATCTGGGAAGGCAAAAGTATCTGGAGATGGAAGAGATCAGTAGTTACCAAGAAGAGAGGAGTGGGAAAGAGAGATTGATTTCAAAGGCCAGCTTGAGGGAAATCTCAGGGGTGTTATCTTATTGTGTTGGTGGTTACAATTATCTATGCAAGTGTTAAAAGTCATAGAACTATACATCCCAAAATGTTAATATGGTAATTAACACACATTAATTCTGAAAGTTAAAAGTGGTCCTAGGCAAATTTTTAAAATAAGTGAGGTTTGAATTCAGCACTTCACTTCCTTTTTTATCTTTTTAGCAATACTCCTGTAGGCATCCAGTTTCTTTCAGTTTTTAGGATATGATTTCATAATCAGTTCACACAAAGGCTCACACAACTACTGAGTTGTGTTTCCTCTAGTAGGGTAATTTTCTTTTCCTTTCTTTTTTTTTTAGTAGGGTAATTTTCATTTGAGCAGGTCACCAATGTCTTAAATTAATGCATCTCCAAGACTGGGACAGGGGGATTCCAAGTATCAGACAGTAGATAAAGGAGCTATTGTTGGGAGGTAGAATCAGGACAGCCTGCTTTGCCTTACTGAAATTAAGGGATATTTGCCTAGATTTTCAAATTGTATTTTTGAGATTGTCTTAGAACTATAGCATATTCTTTATAGTGTTGCAGACAGATGTATAGAAATTTATATCACCTTTGCAAATACTGAATATACTTAGACTTGGGAAGGAAATGTTACATGTAACAATGAAAATAAGTACCCTGAAATCTTAACTTCTTAACAAAATAAGTCATTTGATTGATTTCTGACACCACAATTCTGAAACTGTACAAGGTCTTTGTAAAATATGTGTATGTATTTAATTTTTATTATTACTTTCTGAGAGCTGAGTTAATTATAGTGGTATATAAATCATAAATTGCTTTTAAAATCTAACTCTGAGGGTCCTTTTGTAAAACACGTCATATTTAAAGCAAAATGTCACCTAATACTTTATTTTTAAAAGCTAAATTTTCATGTCAATTTCTGGATATTTCTGGAAATTTCTGTCAATAAAGTACACCTATATAAGAATAGGGAGATTTTGAGCACTGTAAAATTTACTTTCTTTCCTTTTGGTCTTTTGTTTTTCCCCCCAAATTTAGGGAGTATGAGTATTTTTTGTTATATGGATGAATTATATCATGGTAAAGTCAGAGCTTTCGGTGCACTCATCACCAGAATAGTGTAAATTGGACCCAATAGGTAGATTTTCTTTTATCCCTCACCTCTTTTCCATTCTCCCCCTTTTTTAGTTTCCGATGTCCATGACACACCTTTATGACCATATATGCCCCTCATTTAGGCCACACTTATAAGTAAAAACATGTGGTATTTGTTTCTCCATTCCTGAGATACTTCACTTGGAATAATGGTCTCCAGCTTCATCCACCCAGGTTGCTGCAGAAAACATTATTTTATACCTTTTTATACCTGATTAGTACTCCATGGTAGAATATATACTATATTTTCTTTATCCACTCATCAGTGGAAACTTAGGTTGGTTCCACATCTTTGCAATTATGAATCGTGCTGTGATAAGCATTGAGGTACAGGTGCCTTTTTGATATGACTTCTTTTCCTTTAGGTAGATACCTACAAGTGAAATTTCTGGATCAAGTGGAAGTCTACTTTTAGTTCTTTGAGGAATCTCCATACTGTCTTCCATAGCAGTTATACTACTTTACATTCCCACCAATGATATATAGGAGTTTCCCCTTTCACTGCATCTGCACGAACAACTATTTGCTTTTTTGCTTTTTAATAATAGCTATTCTGACAGAGGTAAGGTGATAGATCATGATGGCTTTAATTTTCATTTCCCTGATAATTAGTGATGTTGAGCATTTTTCATATGTTTATTGGCCATTTGCTTTATTTTCTTGCAAGAAAACTCTGTTCATGTCTTCTGCCGACTTTTTGATGGGGGTTTCTACCTTTCTTCTTGCTGATTTAAAATTAAGTTCTTTGTAGATTCTGGATATTATCCCTTTCTCATATGTATTGTTTGCAAACATTTTCTCCCACGCTGTAGGTTGTCTATTTGTTGATTGTTTTAGTATGAGCAAACTTCTGAGTTCAATCAAGTCTCACTTCTTTATTTTTGCTGTTGCTATATTTGCTTCTGGGGTTCTTACTCATAAATTCTTTGCCTAGGCCAATGATTAGAAGAATTTTTCCCATGTTTTCTTCAAGAATTTTTATGGTTTCAAGACTGTCATTTAAGTCTTTAATCCATCTTGACTTGATTGATATCAAGTTTTATTCTGCATGGGGCTATACAGTCTTCCCAGCACCATTTATTGAACAGAGAGCATCCTTTCCCCAGTATATGTTTTTGGCTTTGTTGAAAATCAGTTGCTATGAGGGTTTTATTTCTGGGATCTCTATTCTTTTCCATTGGTCTGTGTGTCTACCTTTATATTAGTACCTTGTAGTATAATGTGAAATCGGGCAATGTAATGCCTCCATTTTTTTCATTTTACTTAGGATTGATTTGGCTCTTTCTTGGTTCCATATGAAGTTTAGGATTACTTTTTCTATAGATTTGTGAAAAATAACATTGGTATTTTGTTAGGAACTGTGTTGAATTTTCAAATCACTTTGGGTAGGATGGACATTTTAATAATGTTGATTCTTCCAATCAATGAGCATGGGATGTTTTCCAACTCGTTTGTGTTGGATCTATGATTTCTTTTATCTGTGTTTGTAGTTCATATAAAGATCTTTCACCTCTTTGTTAAATATATTCCTATCTTTTTAAATTTTCTTTGCAGCTAATGTAAGTAGTATTGGGTTCTTAATTTAACCGGCAGTTTGACTGTTAATAGTATGGAAATGCTACTGATTTGTGTGCATTTATTTTGTAAGCTGAGGCTTTACTGTATTTGTCAATTTTAGGTCTTTTGGCAGTCTTTAAAGTTTTCTAGATCTAAGATCATATCATCAGCAAATAAGGATAGATTGATTTCCTGTTTTCCAGTTTGGATGCCCTTTTTTCTCTTGCCTGATTCTTCTGGCTAGGACTTCTAGTACTGTGTTGACATGGTGACAGTGTGCTTCCTTGTTTTAATCTTGTCCTTAGGTAATACTCTCAACTTCTCCACATTCAGCATGATGTTGGCTGTAGGTGTCACATATGGATTTTATTATTTTGAGTGTGTTCCTTCTATGCCTAGTTTGTAGAGTGTTTTTATCATGGCAGGATCCTGGATTGCATCAAGTGCTTTTGTTGCATGTATTGATATGATCATATATAGTCTTGGTTTTTAACACTTTTTGTGTGGTAAATGACATTTAGTGACTTGGATTTATTGAGCAATCCTTGCATACCTGAGATGAAGCCCTCTTGACCATGCTTTATTATCTTTTGATGTACTGTGGAATTTGGTTTTCTAGTATTTTGTGGAGGATTTTTACATCTATGTTCATAAAGGGTATTGGTCTGTAGTTTTCCTTTCTTGTTGTGTCATTTCCTGGCATTGATATCAGGGTTATATTGGCTTCACAAAATGCCTTAGGGGAGGATTCCCTCCTCAATGTTATGGAACGGTCTCAGCAGGATAAGTGCCAATTCTTTGGCAGTTGGTACTATTAGGCTGTGAATCTGTCTGGGCCAGGGCTTTTTGTGTTGTTTTGTTGTTGTTATTTGTTTTTGTTAAGAGATAATAAATTCCTTTTTTAATCATGCTACTCATTGTTGGTCTGATCAGGATTTCTGTTCCCTCCTTACCCAAGCTTGGGAGGTCATGTGTTTCTAAAAATTGATCCATTTTGTTCAGTTTGCATTTCTTTTAAGTTCTGTTACATTGTTTCTTATGTTGTCTATCTTTCTAGAGAATTTTTTATTTATGTCCTGATTCGTTTTTGTATTTGTTGCTGTTGGTTTTCTGCCTGCTCCTTAATCCTATTGATCTTATTTGCCATCTATAATGTGAATTCCTTATGTTATTTCAACAATTTTGTTTTTGTTGAAGTTCATTATGGGAAAGATATTTTCATTCTTTGATTATGTAACACAACCTGTTTTTTCATGTTGCCAGAGTTTTCATGTTGGTTCCTTTTCACTTGGAGTCTCATCTCTCAGCTCAGATTAGATAGTAGATATGGTATGCTTGTTCTCCTCTTCTGGGACCTCTGTTGCTCGGTTAAGGTGGATGGTATGCTTGAGTCCTACTCCACAAACTTGGCTAAGCAGGAGAAGGACAGATGCACTGTAGCATTTAACATTTCTGTTTTTCTGTGTCTCCCCCATTCCCCTCTGTTTTTCACAGGGGTGCTTAGGCATGGAGAGCCCATGGTCCAAGGTGCGTGTGAAATAGAACCAGCCTTTGGGATAGGGCACATACATGGGATGGCACTAGTCCATAGCAGGCATTTCATCCAGGATCAAAGATAGCAGTTGCACTGAATTTTGTTCTGGTAAAGGCCTTTCACACAGTGGCAGCAGAGTCCAGCCAGGCCAACAATGCGTATCAGGGGCTAAAGCTACAAGCACATGCTATTCCTGGGTCCCATGGGAGGTGTGGCTGAGCCAGGTCACCCAAGCCAGAGAAGCAGGCACTGAGTCTATGATCTCTTGTTCTGCTCAGGTCCCCAAGCAATGGTGGTTTGGGTGCATTGCACCTGCCCACTAGGGCCATGTGAGTTCCAGTACACCCTGCCTGGGGTGAGGGGATGGTTGAGTTGAGGAGATCGCAGTTAGGATCTGGCCTCTGAGTAGAGATGTTGCATACTGAGGCTGGGATGTCACAGTGGTACCAGCTGCAGTGCCTAGGCTTGCAAGCCAGCCGTGCCTTCTCTGGAGCAACGTGCAGCTGTATGGCCTCCGGTCAAGTCTCTGTGTCAGTCCAGCAGCCTGCTGATGCTCCAGTTTGTTGTCCTCAGCAGAAGTATAGAGCTCTAGAGTTCTCTTCTCTGTTTTTTCTCCACATGTGGGTTCCTTCCCCACGTACTTCTAATCCTGCTAAGTAGGGCATCCCACTTCTTTTCAATTCATTTCTTCCCCCCTCTCTGTTAACTCTTAGTGCTCTTTCTTAGATGATCTATCTGAACGTGAATGTCTATTAATCACATTTTTTTTTTGAGACAATCACCCTGGGTAGAGCGCTGTCGCATCACAGCTCACAGTAACCTCCAACTCTTGGGCTCAAGCTATTCTCTTGTCTCAGGCTCCCAAGTAGCTAGGATTATAGGCACCCACCAAAACGCCTGGCTATTTTTAGAGATGAGGTCTTGCTCTGGCTCAGGCTGATCCCCAACCTGTGAGCTCAGGCAGTCCACCTGCCTCAGCCTCCCAGAGTGCTAGGATTACAGGCATCAGCCACCTCGCCAGGTCTATTAACCACTTTCTTTTTTTTTTTTGAGACAGAGCCTCAAGCTGTCCCCCTGGGTAGAGTGTCGTGGCATTACAGCTCACAGCAACCTCCAACTCCTGGGCTCAAGCGAGTCTCTTGCTTCTGCCTCCCAAGTAGCTGGGACCACAGGTGCCCTCCACAATGCCCGGCTGTTTTTTGGTTGCAGTCGTCATTGTTGTTTGGCGGGTCCGGGCTGGGAATTCAAACCTGCCACCTTAGGTGTACGTGGCTGGCGCCTTAGCCGGTTGAGCTATAGGCGCCAAGCCTATTAACCACTTTCAATCCACTCTGCAAGAGTGGTGTTGTACAAGCTACATATAGCCAACCGTTTTTGCCTGAGGGATCTTTTTGATCCCCCTTCATTCTTACTGATATAAAATACAAGTACACCAGACTTATAAACATTGTCACAAACAGTACAGGAAGTATCTGTACATCTGTCACATCAATTCTTGTTTATTAGATCTCAGGAAAAGTAATAAAAGGACTCAACTTCAATTAAACTTTATGCTGTTCTTTTCAAAGTGACCCTGGTAACAACATGTGTGAACTGGTATATTTTACCTATATTGATTTTCATGTTCATGTCAAGTTTAAAATATATTTCAGGTATTCTTAGTTAGTGTATAAGGCATAAGGTCCCACTTGTCGTTTTATTTTGTTTTGTTTGCTACTCTTCATATTAGAGGCACTGGAAACAAGGATTACTAAAACTAATTATAGCATGGCATTATTACCTGTCTAGAAACATGTGCTAACTGTCTTCAGAGTAGTATTGCAAAAAGAAAAAAAATGGAAGCCAGTCCTGGGAGGTCCTAATCTTGAGTTGTATCTACCTAACTTCAATCTCTCTGACCAATTTTATTTTATTTTTGATTTCAGGTTAATGTGAAGGTACAAACAACCAAATCACAATATTTGAATTGAATTTGTTAAAGTCCCTCTTGCAGTTATGTCCTGCACTCAAAAGTTGTACCACATACCCCTATATTCCGCCTATTCAGTAGGAGTACCCCAGTTCCCCTCCCTCTTTTCCCCTCCTCCCAACTTGAATTGAAATGAGTTTTTCTCCTACGTGGGAATGAATTAGATTGTCTAATAAATAGCTTCATATAAACTTCTTTTTTTTTTTTAAGACAGAGTCTCACTCTGCTCCCCAAGCTAAAGTGCCATCATGTCAGCCTAACTCACAGCAATCTCAAACTCCTGGGCTCAAGTGATCTTCCTGACTCAGCCTCCCAAGTATCTGGCACTACAGGCTCACACCACTACACCTGGCTGGTTTTTCTGTGTTTAGTAGAGATGGGGGCTCACTCCTGCTCAGGCTGGTCTTGAACTCCTGAGCTCAAGCAATCCACTTGCTGTGGCCTCCTAGAGTACTAGGATTATAGGCGTGAGCTTCATGTCTGCCGTGGCTTCATGTTAGTATGGAGTACATTGGATATTTGCTTTTCCATTCTTGTCATACTTTATTGAGAAGAATGTGTTTCAGCTCCATCTGGGTTGATACAAAAGATGTGAAGTCACCATTTTTTACGACTGAATAATATTCCATGGTATACATATACCACAGCTTGTTAATGCATTCCTGGGTTGGTGGCATTTAGGTTGTTTCCATGTGCTGGCAATTATAAATTGAGCTATGATAAACAATCTAGTGCAAATGTCCTTATGATAAAATGATTTTTTTTCTTCTGGGTAGGTGGCTAGCAGTGGGATTGAGGAGTCAAATGGGAGATCTAATTTGAGTTCTTTGAGGATGAATAATTTTATTTCAAACAATTGAATCCAGAATTTGCCCTGAGTAGAACAGTAAAATGAAGTGTTACAGTGAGTTAAAAAGATGGTTTAGTGGCTGAATATTTAGTTACAGCTATTAACCTTCATCTTGTATAGTTTGGTTTGAGGAAGAATGTTTGTTTTCAGCATGACACTTAAGTAAATGAGTCATTTGATCCAAGTTTACTGTTAGGGCTTAAAAGCATGAGGTAAGTAATAAAGGAGCAAGCAGCAAGGCCAGTAAAGCAACTAAAGAAATGGTTTCAATCTAAGAAAGAGAATAACTCATCAAAATTAATAGCTATGACAAGCCTAATTATTCCCATTTCATCCTGATAAAATGGCTCTAATTCATTGATTCAATATTAATATTATCAGCCCCATGTTCCTCCAGACATTTTCATTCTAGGCCCTGCTCCCCAACTTTAAGCAACTTTTACTTTTTCTGAGTCCCTCTAACTACATAAATGTATCATATTAGATGAAGATTTGAGCAATGGCACAGAGGTTGGTGACTTGAGAACTAATGACATGATTAATAATCAAATTATTTAGTTAATTAGAAGATTGAGGAGAGGCTTTAAATTGGTATGTGATATAAGATTCTGAAGCATCCAGCTCCAGATAAAAGGATCAAAAATATAGAATCAGGAGGGAATTAGCAGAAAGAGGTTAAATAAAAAAAGCAAACTAAAATAACACAAAGGAATAACTATACAAGATGCTGTTTGGGGGTGACAGTAGGAGGTGTGTTAGGAATGAGATATATATAAGCATTAGAGAATAGTGGTGTATTGGGAAAAAAGAGTCAGAGACATTGGATCTCTTTTGTGCCTACAATTTGGCCAAAGCTGACATCATTGAAGCTTTTGATTCCATCAGATAGGCTGGTTTGTGTTGAGCTCCAACAAAATTGACTTATTTAAAATTAAATTTTTCAACATATCAGAGCAGCAAGATTGTAGGGCATTGATATGGCACCTGTCTTCTCCTATTAGTCTTCAAGGCTGTCAGCAGAAGACAAATAACTGAGCATAAGGAAGTCATGCCTACCTCATGCACAGGATACTCTTTCCTGTTGGGTAGTTTCCTGCCTCTCTGTCTCTTACCCTGTTGCCATTTGTGTGCTTGAACCCTATCCCTTCTGATTGTGATCTTGGTTTGGCTACTGGCCCAGCTCTTGTGTGTTTATAAACTCACTTCCTTTTTGCTGTATCTCTTTTATTTCAGATCCTGATTTAACTTTATGTTTCTGAGCCTAAATGACCAATCACAAGTCCGGATTGCCCCTTGCATGAATGTTTTGTTTTGACCTTTTTTTTTTTTTTGGCTTGGACTCTATTATGATTTCTATTAATCCCACTATAGGAGATCAGTCAAAAGTATCCAAGACACTTCCCTTAGCAATATAGCTTTTGCTGAACAAGAAATATGGGGTAAGGAGAAGAATAGAAGAAAAAATGATGCTGAGAAGACATTGGGGTAGGCCAGAAATCCTACTTCAATGTTTTGTATTTTATTCCACAGGTAACAAGAACCATGTTCTGTAAAACATTTCTTGGTCCAAGTAAGAGAAAAACATTGTGCATAGGATGGATAATTGCTCTGGCCCAGAGTGATATATATCTTACCTGGAAAAGATCCAGGCTCAATGAAGACAGAAAATATCAATGAAAATGGGATAGGAAGTTGAATTTGAAGATTATCTTGTGTAATGGAAAACACCTGGTGACCTTGGCAGACTGCTAAATTAAACCAGACTTAAAATATGGTTTGAGGCTTTAGGAAGACGAATCCTTAGGTATATTTCCCTGTTGACAGCTATTTGTGACTTCGGAAACAAAGTGAGGACTACCTGGGTGAATGTCTTTCACCGCTAAATTGAAACATACAAACTGAGATAGAAACAGCCATGGAGGTTTACCTTTCAAAATAAATTCATATCCTCACCCAGAAAACATCCCCCAGAATGACAGCATGTGAAGGGTTGTCCCCTTGGAAAAGGAATTCAATTTTGAATTATCTATACCATAGACCTTGAAAGTCTTTAGTCACTTCGTCCAATGAAAAATGGGGATGTTTGACTTAGTGACAGATGATCTGCCCACCAGTGTTTTCTTTCTTCTATTGCTGCTTCAATTGTATATTTAGTGAATTAGTTGTGATTGATGACAGCATTTTAAGCACTTGCTCGTTTTTCTGGTGAAAAGATGGCATAATTTAACTATATTAATAGCTTTAGGTTTAAGTGTAGCACAATATATTTTTATAACCCTTCAATAATGCAGCCACAATTTATACAAATGGATTCATTCTGTCTTTAGCCCAAGCAACTCTGACAAAAAGATGTCATTTAAAGTAATGTTGCTCATCCTTCAGAGATGCAAAAGCTGAAGGCTACATTGCTTTGATATGAAATAACTTTAGAGTTTAGAATGCCTGGCAGAATCTGTATATGCCACTACCAGTAACTTAAGTGGTTTGTACAGCTGGTGCCAAACGTGCTCTGGAGGGAAAAAAAAAAATCACAGCAACAGTTGTAATTTCAATGTAAATAATAGGACTAAAGAAAATGGTTTTGCTAAGGAGCTCTACCTTCCCTAAAACCTGGTTATGGAATGTTCAGTTTCAAGGTTTATTAATGTAATTGTGCATGATGTAAAGTGTTAGTAATTATAGCTGGCTGGAGGGCTGCTGTTTGACCTCAGGTAGTATTATTTAGAGTCTGATGTACATCAGATTGGGGTGTGAGCACCCTAGAATGTTAGAAGCGATAATATTAATTAAATGTGATTTTCTACTTAGTCTATTCCGAATAATGTTTATGCTTTTACTTAGTAAATATCACTGTGGGTGAGAAAACATGCGGGTTCACCCACATAGTCTCCTTGAGTTTAACTACCATATAACAGTATTATTAGGCTTTTAGTGTGACACGAATGTCAATAGCTAAGTTTTGTAAATGGAGAAGAAAGAGGACTTAGAAGTTAATTAATAAGAGGTGGGGCTTTTTCTCAGTAATGCTGGGATAATTAAGCATTCATTTAAGCCATTAGGCCTTAAAAGTGAACTCTCGGCATTTCTAGTATTAAATGAACCTAGGCCTCCCTGAAAAAATACCAGTTCATGTATATTACACTCACAAGATTTAAGTCATTTTCTTGTACTGACAGAGAGCCCTTGAACTGAAGTGTACAGGCTTAGCTGAGTAATGTCAAACCTAAGACATGACAACTTTCCAAAGACATCTAAACATGACCCTGGCTCATGAATATGTTGAAAGCTGGATCTTATTTATAGGTAGTAGCTTCCATTCTGTTCTAGACCTGATGTGTGTGTGTGTGTGTGTGTGTTGTATAAATGTGTGAACTTTCATATAAAAAGGTTTAAATTAATTTCATAATAGGTGTGTGTACATTGGATACTTTAGAAACTTAATGTTTGTTAGTTGTTTCAATTCAAGCTCCGACATTCTAGCAATGGCACACAAAAACTTGCAACAATAATAAGGAACACCACCACCACTCAGCAAAGCCCCCCACCTGCTGACCTAAACACAGCTGAGAGACACTGATACACCAAGGTTAGGAAACCTCACCAAGTTGTTTGTACAGTCCTGCCAATAGAAAGGCACTGTGGCAAGTTTCAAATGTAATTGTCAGAACTCATGTATGTTCTGAATGGTTTTCACCTTCTCTTTTGGAGAGTTGAGTTTCTCATCATTCTGTTTTCCCTGCTCAGGGAACTCTGGGACTTTTAATAATAGTTGTGTCTCACTTTTTTCTTCCACAGCTCTGTCATACATGTTTCACTTTCAAAATAATCAGTTTGGTTTCGTTGATATTTTATCTTGCGGATGGAAAATGTGAGGACAGGATAGAAGGTGAGAAGCAAGAACATTAGTGAGTCACTGTCAACTTGCTCCGTCTTTCATAGAGGCCTCCGTGGCTACTTGAGCTAATTATTCTTTGGTAACTGCAAATCTTCTTTATTTTTCCTTCCTCCCTTCCTCTTTTTGTCCCACTTCACCTGCAAGGGGCATTCTGAGTGAGTGAATGGATTTTATCATATGTGGGAAGGTTATGGAACAAGTTTAAGTAACAGTACAAGAGGGGATCCTTACATGTACCTACTTGACCAGATGTACTACATTAGGGCGCCCAGGGCAAGAAAGAGGGCAGCAGGAAGGCAGCAACCAGGGGTGGAGAGGGGAGAGGGAGAGCTGTGAACACAAAGGGTGAGAGTTTTCCCCAGTGTAGGGAATTGCTGATTGTACTTAGAATACACACTTGCAGTCAGGGGAAAGTCACAGTTACAGGGAAGAATGTAAGAAAATGGATTGAGTAAATTGGAACGAGGTATCAGAGGCTTGCAACTGGGAAGCAAGGGCAGGAAGCAGAGATCTCAGAAGGCAGTGAAAGGAGAAGGAGAAAGTTAGGGTCAGAATCTGTTCCTATGCAGCGGCTCCTTAGGCTACACACTTTCTAGTCTTAAGGTCAAATTTATTTTCATGGCCAAGCAACAATCACTGGTATCCCAGAGGCCAAGAGCTTACAAGGAAAATGATGGGCACAGGGGAAGGGAAGACTTAGCTTGTTAAGGTGGGGTGCTGACTAGTCAGGGAAAGGGAACGATGAGTTGGCAGATTAAATATCATTTCAACTACTCTGAAAACTTTCAGTGAGCCCTGGGGGTGAGAGCGCCCCTCTGTGAAGAGCAGTGAGAAAAGAATTGCTGAAACCTCATCAAGCAATAGTGATTCAGAATGAGGTTTAGAACAAAATTCATTTCAAACTCTTAAAAAGATATATAAAAAGAAGACGTATTCAGACCTTATTGTCAAAAGGGAAAATAATCCTTTTTGTATTTTAAAAAAGGCAACTTTTAGAATAACAGAGAATCTTCCCTATTTTCCTAAATTCATCCCTGCCACTCAAGCAAAACAAAACACAAGCATAAATTAGCCGCCAACTTGCTACTTAACATCTCTCTCCCCATGTATTTAGATTTAGTGCATATAAATGTATACATCCACATATATGTTACACATTCACTCACATAGATACACACACACATAAAGAAATGTATTTCTGTATATTTTTTATGAGGCAGTAACATCTATAAATACCTTGAAGAAAGGGATTCCATCTTATTCACCTTGTAACAACTCTAACTTAAGCATGGGAGACTGTAACACGTATTTGTTGTATCAGTAAACATCATTGCAAACAAATATGAAAGGAGGTTAAAATATATTTGCTTCAAAAAGACATAACTGAGTGTTCTGAAACAGTGACACAGAGCAAGACATAAACATGCATAAAGGATATTTTTATATGCAGCTTTGTATTTTATTAAGAACAATATACATAATCCTTTGGGAATAGAACATAGTCTTGTATCTGGTATTTGCTACGGCAGAGACTCAAATAACATGCTCTGTGAAAGATGAATGAAGCTCATTTTAGAATTAAGCTACTGAGCAAAAACACTAATAGACCTCTTTTGCCCATAGTCCTATCCCTTTTAACTCTGAAGAATCATTCTAATTTCTATAAGTTGGAAGGATACGGTCAGAATATGGTGTCTGACCCAACTATGGAAATTCTCTAAGATTTTAAAATGCATTAGAAAGATGGTCTAGAGTGAAGTGCTGTGATTGTTTCTCTTAGATAATTTTATGTTTTAGAAGGTCTATTTTATATTTAATTTTGTTTGGAGATGTATTTTTTCTGATATATTTGTTGAATATCCTCTCTAATCTTATGTATTTGTAGACATTACAGCAGGAAGGACCTTAGAATTTCCAATAATAATAGTGTTGATCATGCGAGGCTGGGGGGGGGGGTGTGCTGTTTTTCTCTAGCAGAGATTTTCCCCTAGCCTGTAAAAGCTTTTTCTTTCTTTGAAGTAAATGTTCATAAATGGAAAAACATGCCTGTTGCCAAAGTTAGGAGCAGCACCGACATGGAAACGTAGGAGCAACAAGCTTGAACTTTTGCCTCAGTGAAGTTAAACATCATGATCTCTTAAGCGACGCATAGATAACGGTCCTAAATCTTAAATCTCAAGCATGTTACGTGTATTTTGAGTGAGTGTGATAAATGCTAGATGTAAAATACTGTAAGAAATTGAAAAATGTTGATTTTTTTTTATATATTTGAGCCTAACCATTTTTCATTTAGCCACATATTTCAAATATATATTTATCTGGGGGCACAGGTCAGAGAATGAGCCCTCCCTGAAGGGGCCACGAGGCCTAATCGCACACTCACTTGTAAAGAGTCCTGTTCCCAGCACTTCCTAGACCTTCTCAGCCTGGCTCCTCACCACTCCGCCGCGGTGGTGAAACAGCTCTTCACAGATCCATCATCTATGGTTCTGAATCCCAAGAAGTCCAGACAGCTGTGAAAATCAAATGCTGATTTACTTTATTTTCATTTTTTTTGGTTTGGGTTTTGTCATTAATTTTTACTTCCAAGAGGTTCTATAGAGACACAGTAAAAATGAAAATTCAAGCACAGTAACAATGAGTCTGCGTGAAGACTTAGGACATTTATTTGGCAGCAAAATTTGGTCTGATGTGAGGCCGTTTCTCGTCTTTTTATTTTATTTTGGTTTGGTGACTAGCTGGTTTTTACTGTAGAAATACTTGTTTGATCACTGAGCACTACTACCCCAGATCCTACTGGGGATTTTACTCCTTCACTATTATAATATTAGGCCCACTTCATGCAGGAGGAAGCTGTGCCTTGGAGAGATTTAACTTGTCCTAATCTTCACAGGTGGTAAACGGCAGAGCCGGGCTTTGAACAGAGGTGGCCTGGCTCCAAAGCCTTTCCCGGAACCACCATACATTCTGGCTTTCAAGTGTTACGATGAAATTAAACACAAGGCTTGATAGATGCTAGAGGAGTCGTGTAAATTAGACTGAGTTTCAAGGAAGGTTTTCTGAAGAAGGAGGCTTTGCTTGATCTGAGTGGGAGGTGAACAAGAGAGTGAGGCATAAAAAGTGAGGGAGGGCTTTCTGGGCGGGAGCAGCACGTGTGTATGTGGAAGCAGGGCGGCGTCCAGGCAAGACATGCGCAGAGGCTGGCTTGAGAAACTGGTCTTTAGTAGAGTCTCAGTAAGTGAGATTACTGATAAATTAATTCCATAAGTGCATCAATGGTGCAGTTTGGTGAGAGAAAAGGGTCCTGAAAGCTTTAATGATGAGGTGGTACCGGGATGGCTAGTACAAACAAGGGTGGTCTCTAATAGGAAAATCAAGAGAGAAGAGAGAATGGAGGAAGGTGGGGGAGGGCAGAGGAGGTCAGATTTTATGCAAAGTCATTCTAATCATGTTCTGGAGATGGACCAAATGGCAGGCAGTGGTGTTGCCATGAGGCTGTTATCCCAACCCAAATGAGAGCTAGTTAGTGCCCCAATTCTGGCCACTGCAGAGCTATGGGGATGGAGCAAGAGATGGAAATGAGAACTTTCAAGGAAGTAGAATTCAGGTGATGTGTCTCCTTATGGGTGTGGTGGGTGAGGGGAAGGAAGGGGGGAGCCCATGGTGACTCCCAGATTCTTTGCTTGGAAGGAAGAAAGCTTAAGAATAAACGGAGCTCCATGTGTGTGTGTGGGTGTGATATCTGAGGATGTTCCCTCCTGAGGACCTGCGTGTTTCTCTGTGAAGTTGTCCTTAGGGTCATGTGCTGAGAGTAAGGGACAGACCTGGGGCAAATGTTTGAAGTAAACGCAAAAGACGTGTGGGAATACCTGGAATATCCTGCCCCAGCAGGCCTCTGAGTGCTCGGCACGTGGGATCGGGACACCGGTGCTGCTTTAGGGATTGTGCATCCTTCACAGATACACATTGGAAACCAATTTTTTGCCAGTTATTACCTTCACTGTTGTAGACAATCAATAAATTAGACTGAAGGGTTTACCATCTGGGTGGTTGTCTAACAGACATATTTTGGGTGGGGGAATGTTTACTATCAACTGAGTAAATTCATTTTTTCTAAGATGGTCCTTGCTTTTCTGTTTTATTCTTTGCCATAAAAAACCCCAAACAACAACAACAACAAAATCACTACACATAATAAGTCCTCTTACACCATCTACCCAGCCCCAGGTTAAGAACCTGAGTTATCTAATGCCCTTCTTCCTCTTGGCCTAAATATTGATCCACTTTGGAGCTCCATCAGTTCTGGCACCTTCTTTCTCCATCACTTTGTCCATTCTGCTTCAGACTCTATGCAACACAGTTCGATTCCATGAAAGCATAGGGCTGTAAGTATAAAATAAGATGTGATTCTTGCCCTAAGGGCATTTGAATCTTAGAGTTTGGGTGCCTCACTGTTCCTCCCAGGTCCTGAAGTATTTCCTCATTCTGCCCAAGAGCATGACTCTGCATAGTGCTCAGTGCTCATACTGCCCACGAGCAGTGCTCTGCATAGTGCTTGGTGCTCATGCCACCAACGAGCAGTGCTCAGTGCTCATGCTGCCCACGAGCAGTGCTCCACACAGTGCTCAGTGCTCATGCCGCCCACGAGCAGTGCTCAGTGCTCATGCCGCCCACTGGCGGTGCTCCGCACAGTGCCCGGTGCTCATGCCGCCCACGAGCAGTGCTCCGCACAGTGCTCAGGGCCAGTTTCTTCCTGCTTATTGTTTTTGTCATTGCCACCGCCCCCTCCTCCACGTGCTCCCCTCCTCCTGCCTCTCTCCCTTCTTGTTCTTCTGGTCCTCTTCCTCCTACTTCCTCAGTACTGCACAGATTCCCATCTCCTTTCCCAGCAATCATCTCACTCAGAAGGACCAGAATAAGAGAAAGAGGGATTTGAAAGAGAGGGCAATGCTGTCTTTCTAACATGAGGAGCCCACCTTGACAAGGGAGGTTAGTCTCTCCTCATCTACACATTACTGTTAACTTAATTTTCCTAAAAATCAACTCTAATATTTTACGTCACCTTTTGTCTACAGCTGGAAGTGGCTATTTATTGCCTACCAAATACAATCATGTTGAGTTGTGGATCCTACCAACGCTTCCTCCTTCCTGTTCTTTCAGTCCTCACCATCCATCAGTGGAAGCTCCCGAGGGCCCTGTTACACGCCCCCCCCCCGGCCCCGCTTTTATCTTTTGCACCTCTGCTTTCTCACTGCTCTTTTCCATCCTCACCCTTTTCTCTTAAAACCCTCCCTAGCTTTTAAGGCCCACCTGTCTGTGCTTTCCCAGACCCTTCAGTCATCCTCATGTCTTTGAGTTCTATGAGCTTCACGAGATCATTGTTCATAGGTTATAGTTTTTCTTTTAAAACACTGAAGGTGATTTCTGGCCTTGCCACTCCCTAGCTATATGATGTTGAACCAGGTACGTAATTGCCCAGAGAAAGCTCTGTATTCTCACTTGTAAAATAAGAACAATAATATTTCCTACCTGACTAGGCATTTTTGAAGACTAAAAGGGATAATGCATGAAAACACTTAGCTGGGTGCTTGAGAGCATAGAGTAAACACCCAAGAATTAGTTACTGTCACTGTTACTATTACTCTCTTCTCTCTTATAGCACTGAACAATTTCTACAAGATAGCATAGTGATCTATTCATATCATCAGTCTTCTAATAGTTCAAAATTTCCAAGTGGCACCTGTGTCTCAGTGGGTAGGGTGCCAGCCCCATATACTGAGGGTGGTGGGTCCAAACCCAGCCTGCTGGAAAACTGCAACAAAAAATAGCTGGGTTTGTGGGCACCTATAGTCCCAGTTACTCAGGAGGCTGAGGCGAGAGAATCGCCTAAGCCCAGGAATTGGAGGTTGCTGTGAGCTGTGTGACACTACAGCACTCTCCCGAGGGCAATAAAGTGAGACTCTGTCTCTAAAAAAAGTAGTTCAAAAGTTCCTTCGTGAGGTAGCAACTCTCAGATTATGCATCTTCGTATCCTCCAGAGCACTCGCACCACATCGCAAAAACCACAGTCGCGTGTTGAGGAAACAAATGCAAATCCTCCAGCTCATAGTTACAGGACTTTTGTTGTCCTACAGTGTGTTCAGACAAAGCTCATTTCATGAAACACGAAATAAAACAAAACCTCCTTTTTCCCCATAAAATCAGAATTTGGATTACCTTGTGAAATTACGGTAAGGACCAGGAAGAAATCTGAATGGTTCTTTGGTTCTTTGATTCTTGGTCAAATAAGGATTAGGAAAGGAGGTTGAGCACAGCAGTGAAAAGATTAGAAGGAAATAAACCCAACATGCCAGAGGAAGGAAATCTGAACAGATTCCTAGTTGCCAAGAAAACTAAAGAATAACCAGAAGACAGTATAGAATCATTGTGGTCAGTGAACAAGAAACTTGCACAGGGATAAACAATGCTTAGTTGTCAAAAATGAGTTTGAGGGGGTGGCTGCGGGTGTGGGCACTGAGCACATTTAAAGTACAAGTTCTTGCAGTCATTTTAATAGTATTACAAAATAGATTTCTCTTATAATGACATATATTTCTGCTAAAATGACAGGAAATAAATTTTTCTATAGTATTGAGTAAATAGGGTGATTATAAGAAACAGAATGAAGACCTGTTGGTTGGTATGATGGCAGGCATTTTGGAGTCAGAAAAGTGTCCAAAGTGTATTTAATTTTAGAAAAGATTATGAAGAAAGAAGACTCCATGGGATATTTAGATTTTCTCCACAGGATTAGCATGAAATGGAAAAGAGAGGCTATTATCTAGCTAATGAAGGTAAAAGAAATTCCCACACTGATAAGTAGATACATAGCTAACTATTATTTTTTGAGTACCTATTATTTGCCATGATCTTTATATTCATCCTTTAAGTTTGTTCTTCACTACAGCTCTCTGACATAGGTCTTAAATTCTTCATTTTAAACTTCAAAAGCTTGGCTAACGTCCCGAGGGCCACAGAACAAGGATAAAATGACATTTTAAGCCAGTCTGGAAACTAGAATATGTACTAGATCACACTGCCTCCCTGACGTTGCTCATTAAAATAGTATATAGTTTTCTCATTTTTTCCTACTTTATCTTTTAAATTTAGTTCTAGTCCATTGCAGTTGATCAAGGACATTTTAAATTATCTAATGAATTATAAAACTATGTCTTCAAATACCAGCCCATTAACTATCTGTGAAGAGAAGGAAGGAAGGAGGGAGAAGGAAGCAGGGAGTTCCACTTCTTTCTTATAGACTTTAAACTATCTAGAAATTGAGATGTAAAACCGAACATTCTTTAAACTCACTTTGGCCTCATTTTGAAAAGATTACAGTAGATTATCTTGTGAAAGTCTTAGGAAGCTGTGGACAAGTTTGGAAAGTTTAATTTGACAGAAAAGAGATGTTATATTATTTTTACCATTCTTTCTTTTCTTTTTCTTTTTTTCTGTCTTTTTTTTTTTTTTTTTTTTGAGATAGAGTCTCCCTATGTTGCCCTTGGTAGAGTGCTATGGCATCATAGCTCACAGCAACCTCAAACTCTTGGGCTTAAGTAATTCTCTTGTTTCATCCTCGCAAGTAGCTGTGACTACAGGCACCTGCCACAACTCCCAGCTATTTTTGTTGTTGTAGTTGTAGTTGTCATTGTTTTGCAAGCCTGGGCTAGATTTGAACCTGCCAGCTCCAGTGTTTGTGGCTGGTGCCCTAGTCTCTGAGCTACAGATGCCAAGCCTATTTTTGTCATTCTTATTAGAATAAAACAAGAGGTCTCATCATGGCAGCCCCGTGGGCTGGTTGTTCTGATGCTGTTTACAAGCCAGGGCAGATCACTTCGTGTTTACTTTAGTGGAGACACTGATGAATGATGCTTAGGGTTGAACTTCTGCAAAAACCATTAGTATCTTAAGGCAAGCAATCTGGTCTCCAGAAATATTAGAGGAAAATGACTATGCAGACATATATTTTTTGAGATAAATCATCCCTCTAAATCAGTGTTTATCAACTTTTTTATTGCACGGCACACTTGAACCTATAGTTAAATTTCCAGGGCACACTTAAATTATGTTGATAAAAAAAGAATAAAGAAAAGAATATACTTACTGTGCTTCAAAATTCTTTTGAAAATAATTTCATTAACAATCTTTAGAAATTTTTGTGGCACATCTAAGATCCTCTCATGATACACTGGTGTACCATGGCATACCAGTTGAAAAATCACTGCTGTAAATACATAGTTTTTTTAATGTTCTTGTTTGTTTGAGGCAGGGTCTCCTCTGTTCTCTACCTATAGTGCAATGGTAGCATCACAGCTCACAGCAACCTCAAACTCCTAGGCTCAAGTGATCCTCCTGCCTCAGCCTCCTGAGTGTCTGGGATAACCGGCATGGACCACCATGCTTGACTAATTTTTCTATTTTTTTGTAGAGTGGAGGTCTCACTGTGTCACTCAGGGTGGTCTCAAACTCTCAGCCTCAGGCAGTCCTTCCACCTTGGCCTCCCAAACTGTTATAGGATTCCAGGATGTGCCGCCACACCCGACCTGCAGTTTGATCCAAGATTTATTCCTTGCTCTGAGATTTGTTTAGCCTTAAATGTAATGGAGCTTATTCTCATATTTCTAATAATCAGATAATAGTTAATACCAGACCTCATTTGTACCTATGTTTAGAGCCATGACCAACCATGTGCTAGCATTTTTGATGAAGAAGAGTTAGAAATGAGTGCCTTTGGTTTAATCTCAGCTGTTACTTAGACTGTCATAACACAAGAACCCTGAAATCTTTACTGGGGATGGAGAGATAGCATTGAGTCTTATGGACCAGATGTTCTAAACTTCAGATCTGAAGGTCTGCCTTTCAATATATGTGAAATAAACCTTGAAAGTTATTCATTATCAAACCCTTGACATGCTCTTCTCAAGATATAATATAGCATTGATTTGAATTTTATTTGAGAATCTCCCTCCTTATTTTATTTCACTTATTATGTCTTAAAAACGTGGATGGAAGTATTAAAAATGGAGAGGTGAACTGGTGAGTTGGTGGTGGACTCCTCAGGGATGTGTGAGTCAGAGAAAGGGTGAGAAATTAACATTTGATAAAAACTGGACATGGGGCAGCAATAATTAACTATTTATTGAGATGATTTTACCAAATAGTTGCTCATTGTTTCATTTACATTCTGTCCTGCTAAGGGATATCAAATTAAGGTTGATTCTTCTGTTAGACTACAGGCATTTTAGAGGACTTTTACTAAGGTCACAGTTTAGTTAATGTTATGAGTGTAACTATAACCAATTTTAAGTATTGGGAAAAAAATTTAAAGTGATAGTGTAAAGATTGTAAAGGAATTAATATTTTCTGTTTTCAAAGTATGCCCTGCTACCTTAATGTATCCTTGAAATGTCCAGAATCAAATAGAACAGCACCGTCATGAAATCAGTGTAAAGCCCTGCTTGGGATTTGAATAGCTCTCTGCTTGGCAGCTAGTCTATGGCTGAACCAATGCTGATTGACTTGAATGATGGCAGAGGAAATGGTCTTTATCTTGCTTCAGTTATTTGCCCAATCACCTAATCATTTATTCAAGAAACAGTCTTTAAATGCTGAAGTGAGATACAAAGAAAAATGCAAAATTCTTGTCTACAAATTTACAACTCCAGGGTGGAGTTTGAAAATGGAGCACCAGGGAGAAGCAGAGTGTTATGATAAAATGAATAACAGTGCTTTGTATATCGTGCTGGGGAAATAGACAGTGGCCCCTAACTCTATAGGAGGGGGAGACTCGGGTATCTTCACCTAAAACATTTGAGTGTAATCTTTAAAAATGGTAAGAGTTTTCTAGAGGAACCTTGGAGAAGGACACTTCGGGCCCAGTGAATAATATGTACGAAGGCCTGGGTGCCTTTAAAAGCCATCTTTGCCTTCGAGTTGCTTAGGAGCACACGCACTTATTTCAGTAACCATAAGAGTTAAATAACAAGAGAGGAAACCAAGTTCCAGGTTGTGTGATTATTTAACGTTTATTGAACATTATCAGACTGGGTGCTACACTGAATCTTGTTAGGCCCTTCCTGTTCCCAGTGAGTATGGTCTAATTAAGAGGACAACCAGGGCAGGGATTAAAACAGCATCAAATCAATCAGCAGCTGTCCTCAAAGGCCCAATGGCTGTCGTTACAGAGATTTATAGATTAGCTGCAGCACTGTGAATTGCACTGGGAAGAAAATTGGCAGCAGGTACAAACTTCAGTGTCTAGATTTACTGTGCTCTAGGCGGCAGAACCAGAGGTAGGTGGGCTGCCTGGGCCTTCTGAAGTTTTGAGGTGGGACACAGGTAGCCCCAGTCAGGAGACCCATGTATAATCCAACCATTTTTTAAAAAGCTACCATAGTATTTATGGATTATAAAAAACTGTGAAACTTTCCGATGCTAGATAATAAGGGTGGAATTTTGTACAATTTTGGGTTATTCAGTCAGGAATTTGGAAAATAAGATATCCACTGATGCAATTCTAAAACCATAGTGATTGAAATCTTTCTAGCCTCTGAAGGATTATTGGGAATAATCTCTAAGAATGTTATCAGAGAGCTCTAGTTAAACCTATCATAACTTTGTGCTTATATAGTATGAGACATAAACTTTTATAGCAAAATGTTAATCTTTGTTTTTAAAAAGTAAAACATAGGGCATTCTATTTTAGTAGTTGAATTAAGTGGTTTTAGTCCAACTTTTTGTATATGCCAAAGATAATTTTTTCTGATGTTACGTATATTACCATTATAACATCTGGAATACAAAGGGTTTAAAATGAAAAGCAAGTGTTTCTTTTACCCTTCATGTTTATATCATATAGAACTAATGGCTTAATCGATGTAAGTTATTAACATATTTACTATTAGGCCTAAATAATATTGATGTAAGAGACCACATAATAAGTCATGCCCCTGTAGGGATTTTAGATTGCGAACTAATTAGCATCCATTTCCTCACCTACTCCGTGTCCCACTCTGCCTGATTTTGATGTTAGACGTTTGCTTTCTCATTTCATATATTTTTCATATATATTTCATATATTTCATTTTATATATTTTTCATATATGTTTCATATATTTCATATATTTATGCTTTTGCTGAGCACTGAGCTAGAAGTTGCCTAATGTTCTTGTGAATTTAGGCAGGCTATTTAAACATTCTGAGCCGCCCTTGACCCATCTTTAAAATGGTGATAATGGTATCGTTTCCGCCTCTCTCACAGGGGGCTGGGGTACCAAGTCAGTCAGTGCCTTCAAAAGGGTCTAGTTCCAGGCAGTTGAAGGAAGTATCATACCGATAACATATTTCAGGTTGTATTTGCACATATTATAAAAGCAAGTTTGTCTTATTTAACAGATGTGTAATACTTTCTTTATGAAGGGAAGGAACTAAAAAAAGGTCAAAAATACCCTCTAAAGTTTGTACACGTATCTTGACGGCTGCAAATGTGAATTCTGGTGTTAACTGCAGGCACCTAACTCCTAGAACTTCAACTCCATTACCCTGCAGGTCGTGACTCCCAAGCAATACAATTTCATATCCTTTCCTGTCACCACTGATATGCTATACAGAAGAGTTAGGTGGCAGATTTATTTCATGAGAATTACTCCCCAAATATTAACTACAGAGACTGTATACAGCTGATTTCCAATTCTACTTCTGAGAATTAATCTCCATCCTTGCCTCCCCTCCCGTTCTCTTTTTTCCAACCACTGTCCAAATCCTTTTGCATTCAGTGTTGGTAGACTGTAGATGTGCTTCATGAGTATACAAGACTTCAAAACCTGGGGTCTTCTTTAATATATAATTTGTTATGTCGGTGCTTGAAAGAATTACCATTCAATAACCAAGATGCAGGTGCGGTTGAAAATCTAGTGACTTTGAAAATACATTTTTGAGTAACGAAATTGTGTTCCTCATTTCAGAACATGATGAGTGCGTCACAAATCAGCACAACTGTGATGAAAATGCTCTGTGCTTCAACACCGTCGGAGGACACAACTGCGTTTGCAAACCAGGCTACACGGGCAATGGAACCACATGCAAAGGTAAAAGGTTTGAATACCAATAACTTTCTATTAAGCATGATGCAGCCCGTCTCTACCTTCTGCTATGTCTCTTCACTAATATGTGCCCTTTAGGTACTCCCCAGAATCACCCAGAGCTTGGGTGTGTGGCCCATAGCTCTCCTGTTGGGTCTTGCCATCCTCCTGGCTGCTTCCATGTTTAAGTGGCCAACACTTTTGACCTCATGGTCCTTGGTGTTGGGGTTGGTGGTTTTCTTCTCCGCTTCTTTCTAGCAAACCATACCCATGGCCACATCTTGGGCATTTTTGTCTCGAACTGCTCCATCTTGGAAACCTTAAACTTTAACATTTTATTGCCTGATCCCAAGTTACTGTCTTCCCAGCTTGTTCATTCTGTTCCTTCTGTGACTCTAGATCTTTTATCTCTTTGAACCTGTCTTTGCATCCAGTTTACCCGTCTCCCAGGTGCAGATGTTTCTTTTTCAGCCCAGACATGTGCGTATCATGACGGCCATTTTTCTGGCAGCACCATCAACTCATTTATCATACTGCTGTAATCCCTGGTGAAACACCTCCACTTTCTGTCAGATTTGTCTTCTCTGCTCTTTGTGAGCTGTAGGGCACTACTGTAGAAAATTGATGGGCTGTGCATGTTGGGTCTCTGTGCTGTTTCCTGGTTTAGCTAGTTTGTCAATGGCAATTGATAATTCTTCTAAATGCCCTGTGGAGCTCAGAGTTTCATTTCCACCAGAGAATAATCCAACTGTAAGTCATCACTATCCACTCACTCATTTTCCATCACTATCCTCTTAGTCTTCATCAGATGATCTTATCTCCTATTTCACAAAGGAATAAAGGACTATTTGGCAAACTCTAACAAATCCCATATGATAAAGTTTATATTCCATCTTGTGTCATATGATTTGTCTAATTTTGGCATTTCAAGCTTCAAAACTGCCCATCCCTTAAATATACTGTGTCCTTTATCTCGAGTTCAATGAACTCAATTTGCTACAATACTGTTGATATGGAGGTAGGAAAGAGCAAGGAAGGGTTGTTAACTCAGCTGCTCGGAGCACGGGCTATTAAAGGTTTGCTGTGCAACAATACTCTGGAGCCAGACATTGGAGAGCCAGGGGATTATTCTGGTTTTTAAAACACAATAGAAGTTGGGCATGTTGGCTAATGCCTATAATCCTAGCACTCTGGAAGGCCAAGGCAGGAGGATCCCTGGGGCTAAGGAGTTTGAAACCAGTGTGAGCAAGAGAGAAACACTGTCTATACTAAAAATTAAAAAATTAACAGAGTGTGGTGTAGTCTTAGCTACACTGGAAGCTGAGGCAGAAAGATCATTCAAGCCCAGGAGTGTGAGGTTACTATGAGTGAGGCTGATGCTATGGTACCTTGGCCTAAGTAACAGAGTGAGACTCTGTCTTTTTTAAAAAAAAATGTTTTTTCAATAGAAATCTTCAGTGTAGGTCATAGTGAAGGGCCTATTCATATTGGAGTTCAAATCCCACAAATATTTGCTTGACAATACCAGACAAATCCTATTAAAAGCTAGACGTTTAGAGTCTACATTGTAATATAGTTGTCTTTCCTCGTCTGCAGTTTCACTTTTAATGTTTTTGGTTACCCATGGTCAACTGTGGTCTGAAAATATTAAATGGAAAATTCCAGAAATAAGCAATTCATAAGCTTTAAATTCCTCATCAGGTGTGAATTGTCCTTTTGTCAAGCAGACCCATGCTGTCTGTGCTCTAGCTAGTCACTTGTAGCTTTCTTGGCTATCAGACCAACTGTCATGCATCACAGCACTTGTATTCCAGGAACATATATTTTACTTAATAATGGCTCCAGAGCACAACAGTAGTGATGCTGGCATGTTATTATAATTGTTCCATTTTATTATTAGATGTTGTTGTTAATCTCTTACTGTGCCTAATTTATAAATTAAACTTTATCATAGACATGTACATATAGGAAACGTCAATACCCCTATATATGGCTGTAGGCATCCACTTGGGATCTTTGAACATATCTCCTCTAGATAAGCAGAGACCACTGCACAACTCAACCCTTAGGACCTCCTCTCCAAAGCCTGTGGTCCTGAGAGTTTGTTTAGGCTTAAAGTTTCATCTAAGAGCCTTACAGCTTCTCTGTCTCTTATTTCTACTTTATTCTGGCTTCTATTTAATATGAAGAATGAAATTTGTAAGAAAAAGAACTCATGACCATGACTGGATGTAGACAGATAATTCTTATATTTGAAAGAAGGTGAAACTTCAAGGACCTGTAAATTCTTTTGGAAGTTAGGATTGCAGATTTCCTGAACAGTGACTCTCCAGTTCCTGTGTGCATCTCAGATGGGAATAGGAAGAGGCTGAGTGACAAGGAGTGTAGGTGGAGGATTTGTATCACTGAGATCTGTGCTGTATCAACAGACTGCAACCTGGGTATATTCTTTGTTACTTATGACCTCTGAATTCTAAATTCCTTTGCAAGTCCTTGCTGAGCTATATTGTTTTTGTTTTGCCTAGGGTGAGGACAGACTTAGGACATAGAACCAAAGACACGAAATGGCCTTTGGGGGCCCATCTTTTTAACGTAGGACCAGAATTTCAGATTTCCATTTTACTACTCTGAGAAAGTATATCATAGCTAATTAGAAGAAGCACATGACAGAAATCTCGAGAAAAACCTTTTGCCCCAACGCCTGAAACAAGCTGGCCTAATTCGTTCATGATGGTCAGGGAGGCTGGTGAAGCAGCCCCTTACTCTCACAGAGCTGAAGAAGCAGCTGAAGTTGAAGTAGAAGCTTCTAAGGAAGCTCGTTCTCATCGTCTCGTTTGTCTCACTTCTTGTTTTGCTCACCTGTCTTGGTTTCCTCTCCTTTTTTTCTGTGCTTCTTTAAAGGCACCACATCTCAAAAGATCACTCTTACAGCGTTTCAGACCTTGGCTACTTTTCCTACTCACAGAAATCTTGTTCCTGAATCCACTCAGACACGAGGCTTTGTATGCAATATCTTTGCCCATCA
Organism: Galago senegalensis; assembly: GCA_963575145.1. Lineage (NCBI taxonomy): Eukaryota > Metazoa > Chordata > Mammalia > Primates > Galagidae > Galago > Galago senegalensis. The sequence goes on from CAUYTI010010110.1 coordinate 30,783, forward strand.
TCCTGAATCCTGACCCATCCTTAGCAGTAAGGTGGGACTCTCTTGGAAGACCACTCTAGCAAGTTTTTCTTACTATTGGTTAATTGATCAAAAGGACTGGCTTAGAAATTTTTGAAGAATGGGCATTTTTTCCTCATATTTTCACACTTTGACCGATGTGTAGAATGGTCAGAGCCTTATAAGATAGACACTTCCTGTCTCCTGTTATTCTCTAGTTGATAGTTTGTCTACCTAGGATAGCAGCCTTTGTTTAGGTTTATTTTCAAGTTGGATTATTATAATGGGATACAGTCTGCATTTTTATATACTTTCTGTTGTGTGAGGTGTTTTTGTTTTTTTTTTGTTAAAAATTGTCAGTATTTTGTTTTATGGGTGAAGTATTTCTTTAACATTGGTACTGTTTTTACAAACCGTGTTGAAATTGGTTACGTATTTGGAAAATGTTATATGAATCTGAAATTATAAGAACTCATATCATTTGATGTCCATATCTTCAAAAAATGATGACATTTTGGGTTTGGAGTTTATTAAACTACTTACTTGTAAAGTGCTGAAATCATGCATTTGAATTTTTTAGCATTTTGCAAAGACGGCTGTAGGAACGGAGGAGCCTGTATTGCTGCTAACGTGTGTGCCTGCCCACAAGGCTTCACCGGACCCAGCTGTGAAACGGGTAAGAATATCATTTCATCTTCTAGAAAATGAATTTTTACGCCAATGCATAAAGTAATCCATGAGGAAAATAATGTTTCCAGTTTCAAGTACGCTCTCAAAGCATGGAGCTATTAATACGGGAGTGCTGGGAAGGAGGAAGTGGGACGTTTCAGTGATACACACTCACTGGGCAATTCCCCAAAGTCGCTCTAAAACGGTTTTGCATCTATTATAACTAGATTCACATTGAACTCTTTCAGAAGGATGTGTGGAATTACCCGGGACTTCATGACTTCACAATTCATTTTTCTCATTTGGAGCTCATTTTTTTGCTGCAATCTATATGACTATATTAAAGCTTACAGTTCAAGCTAATGGCCAACTCAGTGCCTAGAACACACTGCCTCCTGCATCCACAGTTGAACATTTTTAACAATTTTACATCTGAACCATTCGGTATTCATTCATTGTAGTTTTTCAGAAAATATTTAAAGTTTCATGCTCCCTAATTATTCCTCATCCAAGTTCATACTGATACTAGAAACACTAAAGATAATTTTTAAGACAACAGGTAACATGACCCCAAAGTAAAAATACTTCGTCAATGGGCGGTGCCTGTGGCTCAAAGGAGTTAGGTGCCAGCCCCATATGCCGGAGGTGGCAGGTTCAAACCCAGCCCCGGCCAAAAACTGCAAAAAAAAAAAAAAAAAAGATGGAGATTTAGGCAGTGCCTGTGGCTTAAAGAAGTAGGGTGCCAGCCCCATATACTGGAGGTGGCGGGTTCAAACACGGCCCTGGCTAAAAAAAAAAAAAAAAAAAAAAAAAACCTTGCTAAATGAAAAATAGACCATGGGAATAAAAAATGTGTTTTGAGTATTAGATCCTAACTGAAGGGACGTCAGTAGCAGTTTTGGTTGCTTTTGGTTAAGTAGATTCCAGTAGAAGGTGACTTCGGAGAGTCTGGTTATTTTCCCTAAGAGACGGCTGCCGCCACTGGTGATAGGCAATTGTCATCTCATATTGCTCTTCATAAATCCCAGTGTGGTGCATTCTCCAGCTCTGTTCCACTTGCGGAGTCATCTGGTTTAATAAAGACACTGACTTATCAGAATGTGAGACAGAAAACGTTCTGCTCCATTTGGGGAGCGAACATTTTACGGACTAGATACTGCCACTGTGCACAGAGGGATGCTCGCAGCAGGGCTTGCATCCCGAGATCATCTCTTCCTACAAGTACCTCTAAGTGGTGTTTTCCAAACTTCAGTGACTAATTGATTTCAAAATGGAAAATGCAGTGACTATCTTTGATATGCGGGACTCCTAAGGGAATTAATTCTTAACTCAGCAGCTTCCCAAATTTATTGTGCTTGCAAATCACTTATGGACCTTGTTAATTTGTTAAAAATACGGATTCTTGGTATTTGACCTAGGATTTAGTAGATCAAAATCAGGCGTCACTAATGCAACAGTCCTTCAATATTTCTATCCCATTAAATTCACCAGCACATCCATCTATGTCAAGGTGCACCATGGACCTCCTGTCTCCGCACCTGTGGGGAGAGGGTTTCCCGAATACTAAGTTTTATGCTACTTCAGGTACAGAATCTAAATATGAAAATACTTAATTTTTAGGGACATTTCAATGGTCTGAGGAAAGTGGTGTGGAATTTTGAAATAAGGACTGTCCCAGAAAATCTGGGCTGAGTAGCAGCCATGCCCAGTCCTGCGTATCATTCTCCCAGTAGGAAAAAAATAATCATGAGATCATGAAAATCTGGAATGGCATGAAATTAATTTTAGCAATGTAATATTTAAGACTGGAGTTTTAAATAACCCAGCAGAGTATGTAGCTCTCTCTATTTAATTATCCTTGAACTTTCAGTCTGTAAGAAGATAATTCCAGACTCATTCTAAGTGGCAGCAGGCTGTAGCCATCACGGGCTGAGAACAGATGGGGGCTCAAATCTAGTTCTCCTGTTTATTTGCCATGTCACCTTGGTGAGTTAGTTAACTTCTTAGTGACTTGTACCCTGTATACATCACCTTACTCTTCACAACTCTCTTCCAAGGTCGCTATCAATGTCTATTTACATACAAAGTTCAGAGTGATTACTTTTTTTCCCTAAAGTCAGAGTTAGCAGTTAGGGGGCTTCTCAAACTCAGGCTTTATCTGGTATGTCTGGTATGTTTCTTAGGGGGCCTGAAATCCCAAGGCCCCAAACTGAACTCATCCTCTCCTATCTGACTCATGCCTCCTCTCCTCCTCCCCTCTTCCATCAAAACCTGATTCTTTATTTCTAATTGTTATTTCAGCGAATAGCAGCTTTATGCCCAAGTTTTCTGCTCCAGCCATCAGGGAGTCGTCTCTTTCTTACCCTCTTTCACATCCAGTCAACTCCTTCTGCTTCCTTGTCTTTGCAAGGACCTGTGTCTTTTCATCCTGGCCGGGACACTACAGTGGGTTAGGACTGCCAGGTTTGCTTATCTTTATTCAAATATCTACAATGTCACAGCACAATCTGATTGTGTCACCCCATACTGAAGAAAACTTTGGAGTCCCCATAACGTCCGGATAATTCCACATTTTAACCGTGATATATTAGGTCTAAGGCCTTTGAGATCTGGCCCTGCTTTCCACTCACACTGACCCTCTGGGTCCTCTGCCTTGTCACCTCATTCTCACCCCCCAGCCTTGAGCTTCACCAGAGCACACAGTAGACCTTATTCACCTTTGTGTCCTCAAGACAAAGTTTAAGGCCTGCATCTTAGTTCCATAAATATTTGGAGAGTAAATAAATGTATAAGTGAGTGATCAATTGGGTGATGAGAAAAGGTGATAGGGTTGTTTCCACATTTGTTGGATTCTTTTGAGCGTTAGTTTGAAGATGGCTTCCTGGTTCTCTGGTGCTGTCCTCTCATATGGCAGGTGCGGTGGTGAAGTCACAGATAGGTGATAGCACTTACACAGGGGCGTTAGTGCAGATCCCAGTGTGCAGTCTGGAAGTTAAGCCTTCTCATTTCTAGTCCTTCCTTCTCTTCCTCCTTCTTCTTTCCTTCCTTCTTTCCCTTCCCCATCACCTACCCCTTCCCTTTCCTTTCCTTCCTTCTTTCCTTTTCCCTCTGCCATGCTGTTTGCTGGGGAAATCATCACCATTCTTCATCACGTCTGTGCTTTTTGTCATGCTCCACCCTCAACTGCCACATAATCCTGTCGCCTTCAACAGTGAAGACCGGGGCAGTTTCTCTCTTTCTCAACATCCAGATTATCGAGATTTCTAAGTACAGGAATGGCCTAAATCTGGCCTGCTGGGACTGAATGCTGCCTGGAAGCTTAGGAAGGAGATTGCCCCCTGGCCCCAGCGGCCATCTGTTGAGCCCTCACAATGGACTCACTGAGAGAGAGTTGATAGGATTTACTTGTTCTTTGAGAGACGATCTTAATGTGCATGACATTTACCAGCCTTTCTTCCTTTAGCTAAGAAGATCCCTCCTGAACGTCCCCTCCTCACTTATTTAATCTGTCTCTGCATCATGTGAATCTAAGTAGGAATGGTTGAATTCATTTACCAACTTCACAAAAGGGCTGTGTGTATGCTTTCTCCTAAGTGAAATTAATTTTTCATGGATTTGGTTTTTAGCCATTGTGTAAAATCACCCACGTGCACAGCATAACTTCATTTTTAATTAAACATACTAATATTTCATCATGTGTTTAACTTGGATTTAGCAGGGTGATTATTTCCTGGGTAACTCAATAAACTGTATTAGCAGTCCGTGTACCGAGGTTTACGGCTCTATCGCTGCCATGCTGTATTTATCACACAATTGCCAAACCTCAGCAAACGGGTCTGACTATCTAATTAATATGCAAAGCTGTCTTATTATACGAACAGTAAATCTTTCAGGAATGATTTAAAGCATAACTCTGAAAGATTTGACAGTCCCCTCTAAGCAACTCCTGACTTAAATCAAATCAAAATGTTTATAGCCAGGAAAAAGTGGGTAACAAATGGCAAAGCTAAAAAAATACTGTGATATCAAAGAGGAGATCAGACATTTTGCTGATAAATGCTTCATTTTTTTCCCTCTGTGTGTAAAATAATGGATTTCTTAGCCGTAGATCAAAACAGGAGATGAGGTTTTCATTATTTTTAGTGAGTCGTTAAATGGATTTAAATTTAAGTTGCATTCCTAAGTGCTGGTAGCTTTTTGATGTATTTTGTTTCAAAACAACAAAAAGGAAGCATGAGGCTTATACATGAGTATCACGTTACTTCAAAAGCAACTTCAAATGGGTTGAGGTTGGTTAACTTTTAAAAGTTTACATTATTACTATTATAGAATAGATAGTAGAAAATCGTTTTATTTAAGCCAAAAAAAGTTATTTTGCTAATAGCATGTACAGTTTGCAGTTATTATTAATGTTAAACTATTAAGTTTCCTGATATGGTTGAGTTAGCACATTTTTGTTATAGAAGATACGTGTTCATTTAGTGTCATAATTACTTTTTTTTTTTTTTTTTTTTGGTGAGACTGAGTCTTGTTCTCCCACCCTGGCTACAGTGCAATGGTGTCATCAGAGGTCATTTCCACCTCCAACACCTGGGCCCAAGCATCCTCCCTCCTCAGCCTCTCAGAGTTCTAGATTACAGGCATGAGTCCCTGCACCCAGACATTTTGAGGTTTTTTTTTAAGGCATCATTTTTAGAAGCTTGCATCATTTGTATTACTTTACATAAGACAACCGAAAATAATTTAGATGCAAGAAAAAAATTTTCAAATCATTTCTGACACACCTTACCTTTTCTTACCAAAGTAACTCACAGTGGAAGTCCAGGACCAAAATGTTTAGCCTTTTGTGGCAGAAGAGGATAATTGGAGTAGAAAAATTAAAGTAACTTGATAAATATAGCTAGAACAGAAAGAAAAACTTAGCTGCCTTTGTATCACCAGTAATGATGGGCTTTTCCTTAGTATTATTTTAAATTTATTGTGCTCTAGCTAAGCAAATTCAAACTCCATATAAAAAAACATTAAATACACTAACTATATCGTAATAAGGAAAATTTGGGACAAAGGAAGCTCTCTGCTTCTCGCCAATTACTGTCTTAGGAAAGTCACTTTTCAGACCTGAATTTCTCAAGGGGAGAGATGTGCAGCTGATCATCAGATCCTTGGTAACATGGGCACATACCCACGGGGAAGGGAGGGTCTGCCTGGGAAGAGCCGTGTGCTCATACGTGCTAAGACACATCTGATGCTGAAGCTTAGTTTCTGATGATAAAAGTGATTGAATTGCATTTGATGAATCAATGTGTATTAACAAACTTTGTATAAATTAGGAGTTTAGATCCAAGTAATACTTTTCCTGTTAGAAAATGAAAAAATAAAAATGAAACAACCCTCTTACCAAAGGTTGTCTGACTGAGGCACTTAGACATATGTTGGGGATCCTTAACCCCTTTAAACAGTCACATCCCAGGGGCGGAGTCAGGGACTAACCCCACCATTTTCTTTTTGTAATTTGTTTGTGCAGGACTAGAGAATATACAAAAAAAGACCTCAGTGGGGTCAGTTCCTGACCCCATCTCTATTGATGTGTAATTTCAATTGCTTAATGTAAGGCCAAACCCTGTCCTCCTTAAAGAATCTAACATAGTGGTCAAGAACACAAAGATCGAAGGGGGGACGTTGGTCTGAGTACTAGCTCTACTGCTGACTGCCTCTGTGACCCTTTTCATGTTATTTTATTTGTCTATGCCTTAATTTGTTTATGTATAAAATAAAACAGATAGTGGTAACTGCCACATGGGCTGCTGGACATTAAAAGAAGTAAGACATATGCATCATCTTGGACATGATTATATTATGAATTGTAAGTTAAATTGTCAGTAAAGTTTTACGTACAGGACTGCTTGAGATTTTTGGACATTCTTGAGTTAGCAGAAGATACCCTAAAAAGTTACAAAAGAAAGGTTAAGAATGGTGTTTTAGTGTTTTAGTATTTCAAAATGTATATGAAAACAGCACACTGTACCCCATGATTGCATTAATGTACATAGTTATGCTATAAGAAATTAAAAAAAAAAAAGAGTGGTGTTTTGCGTTTTCTTGATTCATTCATAAACCAGTTTTAAGTATGATTTTACTAGACTGTAGTAGTTAAAAATATTTGATTTGGCAATTTTGCATTATTTATGTTTACTTAAAAGTTGTCTTATGTTAGTTCTAATGCTAAAATTAATGTTTTATGAAAATCTAAGTCTTTATATTATTCAAAAAGTAGTTAAGAGTTCTCAGTGTTAAATCTCAAAGTCATTCTTCCAAGTCCTTTAGGTTAATTGGAAAAAAGTCTCACTCTTTTTATGTATCAGTCATGTATAAAAGATAACAACTATGATGGGGAAATTTTTCAGACTCTTTTATTGTAAGGCCTGCCTAATTAACATTGGAAATGAGGACACATCATGGAATTAATGTAAGTGGAAAAAATAGCATTCAAGCTGTTGGAGAGCAGATATCCAAGAAAAAAAGCCAAGTGGGATATCTGGGAATTTGGAAAAGATCGCCACTTTTGCCTTAAAAATATTGATTACTTTTTTCAATGCATCATCTTTGTACATTAACTTGCGTTTTGCCTTTGAATTTCTAGAATTGCTATCCCCTCCAATTTTTTCATTTGAAGCAAATCAAATAGTATCAAATACTTTTTACATTTTTCTTTAAATTTGCTTTAAAAGTAATTGAATACTTTATCAATATTTTGAATAACCAGTATGTACACATGTTGCAAATTTAGAAGTACAAAGAGCATGTAAGAAAAAAAGGAACTCTCCTTTGTAGCTATTCACCAATCATTGCTTTTTTCTCTTAACAATATGTCCTGTAGTCTAGAAATAATACCGTAGGTAAGTCCTCAGGAGAGTGGTTCAAATAGGCCTGCTGCCACTCGAATAGTAGACTTTGGGTTGGTAAACATCGGTGGTTGCCAGCAAGAATACACTTCTTACAGATACACGTACCATCTTCCTCTTTCTTTGGGTACCCCCATAGATTGGCTGGAAAGGTTCTGCAATTTTGTCATTCATAAATTCTAAATTTCTTTACGTAGATAAACTGATGAACTTCTATTCATTAGCAGCATTGTAAGGGAAGGTTCAGACTTGGTATCCTGGCGAAACTTTAGAAAGGGGAAGACAAGAGCTTTCCTTTGGGACTTAGTCGTCTTATATCCAGAAGGAAGCACTTCATTTATGCTCACATCTTTTTGCTTCTTGCATTCTGTGGCTTCCCTTTTCTGTTTCATTTGTTTCTTCTTGATGACGTACTTTAGTACTCTCTTAGAACACCTCTCTCAGAGGCAGACTTTTAGGTGGAGATGTCTAGGTTTTCTCCAAGCACGTTGAAGGCAGAACTCCATTGCTTGGGAGGCCTCTGAGGTTTCCATTCAGGAGTTTGTTTCAGTTGTAGTTAACTTGAAAATACTGTCTTCTCCTCTCTGACTGCTTTTAAGATCCCCTTTTCCCTGGGGTGTGTTTTAAAACATTGTGCCTGAGTGTGAATTATTTTTATTTATCTTGCTCGGAGTCAGGTGGGTGATTGAATCAGAGGAGTCCTGTGTTTTATCAGTTTTGGAAAACACTCAGTCTCTAACTCCCTGAATATTGCTTCCTTCCCATCTCCTTGTTCTCTCCCGGACTTCCTGCTGGATATATGCCGGCTCTTGTCTTTTCTGTATTTCATCCTTTCTTTTGTAACTTCCTTCTCTATATCTCTGCTCTGTGCTTTTTGTCACTTCTTATCTCTTCTCCAGTGTATCAGTTAATTTCTCAGCTTTGTCTAATCCTTTGTTACGTTTATCCATTGAGTTTTTACAATTTCCAGTAACTTTTAAATTTCTGAGAGTTCTCTTATTCATATCTTTTGGTTCTTTTCTTTCTTCTTGTTCTTTTCTTATGGTTTTGGATGTTTTTTTGTCTTTAACAATTTGAACACAGACTTTACATTATTATCTTTATGACTTTATTGTCTGAAGTTCGGGAGAATCTAAATCTGTCTTTTCCTGTGTTTGCTGACACAGTGACACAGTGGAAGATTTGCTCGTTTTGTACTCAAGTGTTTTGTACTTTTGGTGTCTGGTCTTATTATCCTCATTGAAGCTGTGTCTGTGAAGTCTGAGGTCTTTTCCTTCCGAGCAGTTCTGTATTTGCTTCTGCAGGTGCTCTGGGAGTATTGCAATCCATAATTTGTATCAATTTCTCTGCTAAGCGTCATGTCACACAGGTGTTGTAAGTGTTAACCTCCAACTGTTGTAAGAGCAGATTTCTTTTTTCTTCCCACACAAACACAGACAGAAATAGTAACCCCTCCTGATCTGCTGTGCTGGTGAATGTCCTGTGTGTGAGAGAGAGGGTGAGTGTGTGTGTGTGTATGTGTGTGTGTGTGTGTATGTGTATGTGTATGTGTATGTGTGTGTGTATGTGTGTGTGTATGTGTGTGTATGTGTGTGTGTATGTGTGTGTATGTGTGTGTGTGTATGTGTGTGTGTGTGTGTGTATGTGTGTGTTTCTATCCTACACTTACACTGAGGGGCAGCCCTTCAAGGAGCCTGCTCTGTGCTGGAGGCTTGGTGCTCCTATAACACCACGTGGGCCAATAAAATCCAGCTCTGTATTGAGCAGCTGCTTATGCCACATAGGAATTTTCTAGTTTTTAATGAGTCAGGTATGAATTTTGTATTTGAAGCATGTATTTGTAGAAAGAAGATTTTTCAGGTTCTAGAGTTCTCAGTTTTGCTGGACTTGGAAAGCAAATCACCTATTGTAGACAATTTTTTTTTTTTTTTTTTGAGACAGAGTCTCACTGTGTCACCCTTGGTAGAGTGCTGTGGTGTCACAGTTCACAGGAACCTCAAACTCTTGGGCTTAAGCCATTCTCTTGCCTCAGCCTCCCAAGCAGCTGGAACTACAGGTGCACGCCACAACACCTGGCTATTTTTTTGTTACAGTTGTTTAGCAGGCCTGGCCAGATTCGAATCTGCCACCCCCAGTGGATGTGGCCGGCACCCTAACCCCTGAGCCATGGGTGCTGAGCCATAAGTATGATTTTGTTGATGCTCAGTGACTCCTGAGAGTGATGAACTCTGGCCGTTTACAGACCTGCAGTCTGGGAGGTGAAACTGGTGGTGGCAGAATGTAAATGAGATTGTGGGGCCAAGGCAAAGCTTCCCCTTCTCCCTTGGGAGGTTCACTGAAAAATCAACTCACAAGAAAGCATATTGGTAAAAGAAAAGCTATCACATTTATTTAACATGTTCAGAAAATGTGTGTTTCCTCACGAGGACTGCATGGCTTTGTCTTGTTAGGGCTATCTGGAGTTTTCTCATAATGGTTCTTCATGACAGTAGCTTCCTCAATCTGCGTGTCAGAGGCCACTTAGCATAATAATGGGCAGGGGAGCGGATGATTGACGGTTACCAGTAGACTGCACATGGCCTTCTGGGTGCAAATCCAGGCTCTTGTGTGGACTTGGGCAAATTAATGAACTTCTATTTCTCTCAATTTCCTTTTTTTTTAAAAATGGAGTATAATAATGCCCATTTTATTGCATTGTTGAGAAGATTGTATGTTAGCTATTATTGTACCCCTACCCCTACAAAACCCCTCTCAAGTAGTTAGTAGTAGTTTTTCCAGATGAGGAAATTAGGTTCTAAAAGTTATGTATTTTACTCTGGGATAATATGGAATCATTTCCAGGGCTGTCGGATTAAAATAATCCCTGCTTTGTCTGTTCTGACGCTTGGCCTCCCATGGTACCATAAGATGGTAAAATACCTTTGAAATAGCAGCAAACTCTGTGGAATGTAGGTGCTGAATTATCCCCATTAAAGCTGCATTAAGCTTCCGTGCACGTACCGCACATGTGCTCAGAGTAAAATGCAGTTCTTTCCTCTTGGGGCTTTGTACCTCTGACTGTCTAAATGCACAGGGGAGCATTTTATCTAAATGACAGGGAAAGAACAGGTAGGAACAAAAAATAATACTAATACCCTTTAAGTGACTATTAACTACAAATCTTGTCTGGTATGGTAATCTCAGAAGGAATTGCTCTTAAGAAGAATGAATTCAGAGCTGTAATCCCAGCAATTGAGATTTACAGGGGAGGCTTCTTGCTAAACTCCTACTGGTGGGATGGAGGAGGCAAGCAAACAGCTGATTAAAGGTGTGAAAATGACATTCGCAAGTGTTAAGAGTTTCCATTGCCAATTTTCTCAATATTCGTGACCGAAGATAATTATAAGGCTGAATTAAGAAGGAACTTGGACCTTTAGTTTAATCAAAAGCATTAACAAAACAAGGTAAAGGAACTTTCTGATATTTTTAGCCTTTTAAGTTGTAGGCCTGTTTCTTGCCCTTCTTAAATGAGGTGTGTTTTCATCTGCCTTGAGCAGCCTTTAAAATATAAATTACTCTCTCAGTTGAGGATTTTTTTCTCAAATTTTAAAAGGCCTGACTCCAGTCTAAAAATTAACCTTGACTTTGTCCTTTTTATGTAAAGCCGCGTATATTTATTACTTGTTATCATTCTCTTAAAAATAGTTAACTCGAGGAAAATAAAGTCAAGTGACTGCAATTTTTTGTTTCATTTTGCTTGAGAATCAGTCTCATGGACTGTGTAAATGTGATGATTGTCATTTTCATCTTGGTGGTTTTGACTATTTATAATAACAATAAATTAATTAAAACACAGATGACTATACACAGTGCCAAGTAAGCCCAAATCAAGAGTAACTTGCATGCAAGATGGCCCCAAGCTTTGTGGCCACCCTGTACGATAAGATGACAAAACCTTTACTCATGAATTAGGGGAAGGGGATTCTTTCCATGGATCATATAACTTAATAATAAACCAGAAGGTGCTGATTCTCTGTTACACAGATAATTTTGCACTCTACACTTGAGTGGGAGGTAGTATTTAGTAAATGTCTAAAATCAATTAGATTAAAATGAACCAACTATGTTTAGCTTATCGAAGTAGAATGGGGGAAATTATTAGATGGTATGGAATCATTACTAAATATTGATGCTATGTTATGTGAGGGCAGATCTTAATTAACAAGGAGCTTATTTTGTAAACTGAGACGCTGCTATATTTCTTGATCAATTCTAGGAGTCTTATAGTAGAATCCTTGGTGTTTTCTAGCTATACAATCATATTATCTGCAAAAAGTGAAAGTTTGATCTCTTCTGATCCTATATGGGTACCCTTCATGGCCATTTCTTCCCTAATTGTGATAGCTAAAACGTCTATTACAATGTTAAAAAGCAGTGGAGACAATGGGCAACCTTGCCTGGTTCCTGATCTGAGTGGAAATTATTTCAGTTTAACTCCATTCAATACAATATTGGCTGTGGGTTTGCTGTAGATGCCTCTTTCAGTTTAAGAAATGTCCCTTCTAAACCAATTTTCTTAAGTGTTCTGATCATGAATGGATGCTGGATGTTATCAAAAGCTTTTTTTGCATCAATTGAGAGAATCATATAGTCTTTGTTTTTTAATTTGTTTATGTGATGAATTATATTTATAGATTTACGTATGTTGAACCAGCCTTGAGATCCTGGGATAAAACCACTTGGTCATGATATATAATTTGTTTGATGTGTTGCTGGATTCATTTGTTAGGATTGAAGCAACATCAAAAGTACACTACTAGGACCTGATCAAACTAAAAAGCTTCTGCACAGCCAAGAACACAGTAAGTAAAGCAAGCAGACAGCCCTCAGAATGGGAGAAGATATTTGCAGGCTATGTCTCCGACAAAGGTTTATTAACCAGAATCTACAGAGAACTCAAATATATTAGCAAGAAAAGAACAAGTGATCCCATCTCAGGGTGGGCAAGGGACTTGAAGAGAAATTTTTCTGAAGAAGACCGGCACACAGCCTACAGACATATGAAAAAATGCTCATCATCCTTAATCATCAGAGAAATGTAAATCAAAACTACTTTGAGATATCATCTAAAGCCGGTAAGATTAGCCCATATCACAAAACCCCCAAACCAGTGATATTGGCATGGATGTGGAGAAAAGGAAACACTTCTACATTGCTGGTGGGAATGCAAACTAATACATTCCCTTTAGAAAGATGTTTGGAGAACACTTAGAGATCTACAAATAGACCTGCTATTTGATCCTACAATTCTGCTACTAGGTATATATCCAAAAGACCAAAAATCACATTATAACAAAGATATTTGTACCAGAATGTTTATTGCAGCCCATTTCATAATTGCTAAGTCATGGAAGAAGCCCAAATGCCCATCAACCCATGAATGGATCAATAAAGTGTGGTATATGTACACCATGGAATATTATGCAGCCTAAAAGAAAGATGGAGGCTTTACCTCTTACATATTTACAAGAAATGCTCACAGTTCTTGACCTTTCTGTATCATTTAATATTAAAAAACAAAATCTTTCTGGGGGGGAGTGTGTCTTGATGATGTTTTCTCTAGTCTGTAGTCTTGAATAATCTTACCTGGTAGGTATTTTTACTCTCATAGATGTTTTTAGTTACATTTTAGAAAGAAAATATAGAGGTTTCCCCAGGGTGACTTAGCTGTTAAACAGAAGGGCTGGGAATTAAACACAGGCCTGTGTAAGTCCAAAACCCACACATGAAGCACTGAAATCTCCCCAGCATGGTGGCTCCTGCACGCGCAGACTCCTCCTGCTGTCACTCCCTACCTGGCTGCCTCCCTTTGCATGCTTTCTCTCCTCTGTTCCTTCTCCTAAATGGAAATGTCACACGATTGCATCCTCTTCCATGGTCATTCCTTTTTGTTCTTAATGCCAGCACCATCTCACTTGTGGATCTCAATCACCCTCAAGTCTTCACAGGAGCTCCCCCATCCAGACACCTCCTGACCGCTGACCTCAGCATCCCCCAGGGCTACCCGCTATTATCCCTTGGACAGGACCCTGTGGCCTGCTTCCCTCCTGTCTTCAGGATCCTGCATGTTTTTCTTTCCACACTGGAATACCCCGAGCCTGAAAGACCACCCATCTCCCTTCATTGTCTTCATTCCTCTCAGAGCAATACCCATACGAATAGTATGTAGCAGAATAGTAACCAAACTTTTTAAGCTAATGCAGGAGTAATAAAGAGGAACAAAGCAAAGGTGAAAGGCAAAAATGAAATCCGAACCTCATTGTTCTAAAACACTTTGGCTATTCCTTCTCATACAGTCAGAGGCAAATTTTCCATTAAGCTAATGAGGCTTAAGTGTCTGCTTTTCTAATCTGAGCAGCCTTCATTCCGGTCCTTGGTAAGAATTCTTCCAACACGCTCACCTGGTCATACATTTTTATAAAACTTGCCATAGCAATATAGTTTGGTCATTTCTATTTCCTGAGATGCCCTCTAAAATTCCAGACTTCTGGGCCCTGATTTACACCAGCACAGTTAGTTCCTCCCAGTTAGGACACCTCCCTCCCGAAGGCCTCCGTTCTCTGGACTCTTCCCCTTTTTCCTGAGACCTTTGCCCTCTCTCTGCAGCTCCCAGTCTCAGACCTTTCTACTTCCTGTCTGTCTGTGTATGTAGGTCATATGTAACTACCCAGTAATTTTTCCCTCTCCACCATTCTCTGAGAAGAGGGAGAGGAAGGATCATCTTTTATGACCTTTTCCTATACTAAGACCCTTTTCCCTTTAGACATGTGCCACTCTCCTGTTAAGCATTTGTTATTTTGGACGGCCTTTTTAAATTTCCTGACACATCAACTGGTCATTACTGAAAACTTACCATATGCCAAACATTGTGTTCATTGCTTTACATTTATTAAATCATTTTAATCGTAACAGTTTTATGAGCTGGTATAATTATGTCCATTATGATCATTTGACAATCCAATGTTTAGTGAGGTTAAATCATGTGCCCGAGGTCACACAGTGAGCATGTGGTAGACTCTTGGTTTGAACAGTTGAGCCTGGCCTCAGACCTGCACTCGTCCCGCCCGTCCCACGTTGCCACCCAGAGCCTGCTCCTCTGAGAAACCCTCCTTGGTTTGCCTACCAGGTATTGTTGCACCTTCCAGCTCCCACATTGGCACCATTTTCATTCCTCTTCCCTTGGGTTACCTTGTGGTGTTATTAATCTTATTAAACATTTTAAAATTTCTAATTGATACATAATTGTACATATTTATGGAGTTCAGAGTGACATTTCCATACATGTATAAAATGTATAATGATTAAAGAAGGCTAATTAGTATATCCACCTCCTCAAAAATGTATCATTTTTTGTTACAAGCTTTCAAAATCCCCTTCTTCTGGCTATTTGAAAATAGACAATAAGTCAATCCACAGAACTATAAAACTATTCCTGTACCGTACAGAAGCTTTTTAGCTTGATATAATTTCATTTGCCTATCTCTGCTTTTGTTGCCTGTGCTGTTGAGGTCTTATCCATATGGTTTTTCCTAGATCACTGTCCACTATGATTTCTTCTTTGGTGTTAGGAGTCTTAGAGCACAAAATCATCATCTTAAACTCTTAAGGGGCTTCATACGATGCTTTGTGGGAGTTAATTTAGTATTTTATGTAATGGTTTTTATAGCAAAAACACAAATTGGGTTATATCTAGATAAATGAAATACAGGCAATCCCTGGGTTACAAACAAGTATTACCTGTAATAACCTCTGTTCTTAAGAGTGAGTCATATGCCAGTCAGATGTTTGTAACTCAGGGACTGCCTACAACTATTATGAAATTCATAAACAGGCTACTTTGAAAAAGTCTCTGGATATAACCTAGATGGCCTAGATCTCTTAAGTGATCAACTCATATGGCATTTTGAAAAATATATACCTGTTCCATTCACAGAAACTTAAATTGCAGCGTGTCATCTTTCCTAATGACAATGGAAAGCTAATGGAAGCTGCTGTTGGAGAAAGCAGGTGTTCCTAGTTGACAGGGAAACGACTATAAGTATTATAGTGTGACTATAATGAATCTACAAACATTTAATATGTATATACACAAATAGATATGCCAAAATAATATGATATATAATACAGCTGTAATAAGTCAGTGTGAGCGGAGAATAAGTCAGTGACCTAGTACTTAACAGACTGGGTTATGGCAATCATGCAGCATCCGTAAGCTGTGAGTTTGGAGTGGGTGTCAGCGTGACTCAAGGAAAGGGGCATAACAGGGAGGAGGCAGGGATAACAAGCAGGTGTACAAACAAAGTCAGACTGAGACAGGACATCAGTTACTTAAATAACAGGATGAGCTACAGCATTTAGTAGGTTGGAGCAAGTAGGGGATATTCAGCATAAAAAGGAGGTTTATGCAAAGTTAGGAGAACTTAAACAGGCATTCTAGTCAATTTTGGTTTTCCTTTGTTACAAACAAAGCCGAGACTGCTACTGAAGAGCAACCTTAAGGGATGTGCCTTAGTATCTAGGGTTGATCAATTAAGAGATCTAGGCCAGGCTGGGCGCCTGTAGCTTAGTGGCTAGGGTGCCAGGTACATACACCAGAGCTGGTGGGTTCGAATCCAGCCCAGGCCTGCCAAACAACGACAACTACAACCAAAAAATAGCCAGGCGTTGTGGTGGGCACCTGTAGTCCCAGCTACTTGGGAGGCTATGGCAAGAATGGCTTAAGCCCAAGAGTTTGAGGTTGCTGTGAGCTGTGATGTCACAGCACTCTACTGAGGGTGACATACTGAGACTCCATCTCAAAAAAAAAAAAAATCAGGCAGAGCCTGTGGCTCAAAGGAATAGGGAGCTGGACCCATATGCTGGAGGGGGCAGGTTCAAACCCAGCCCCAGCCAAAAACTACAAAAAAAAATCTAGGCCATATAGGTTACATCCAGAGACTTTTTCAAAGTTGCCTATTTATGAATTTTTATAATAGTAGTGCCTTTCTGTGCATGAAAAGATGGCCTGGAGCAAACTTTTTCATCCTTCCGTTTGAATTTAAATTCCATAAGTGGAGTATTTGGGAACCAGCAGTTCTTTTTTTCCTAGGACTAACTGAAAGGATTACATATAAATTTTAATTCAAGGTTAGAACTCAGAATTCTCAACATGTAGAAAGATCAGCCTCATGGTCAAAAGTCTGAGCTTTGGAGTCAGATGTTGGCATTCACTCTCTCAGCTCCACTATTACAGGCTTATGATACTGAGCCAGTAAGTCCTCTAACTTTCCTCATCTTCGTTTCCACCTCTATGAAAAGGAGTTAATATTAATACCCCTCCAGGTGTAATGAGTATTAAACGAGCCAAAACAGTACACTGCCTGGCACATATTAAGTGCTAAATAAATTTTATGTAGCATTATTAAAATTATCTGAAAATTACGATGTTAAAGGGTAGGGGAGTGAGAGGGAATGGAGAATTATGGCACAGTGGGTACAGAGATTTTGTTTGGGGTGATGATTTAGACGTAGATAGTGAAAATGTCACTTAACATTGTGAATGTAGTTAATGCCACTGAATTGTACACTACAATACGGTGAAATTTTATGTTACGTGTATTTCACCACAGTAGAATGAAAGTGTATAAATGATGGCTGTCACTCAAGTTTAGACCCATCTCAGATTCTCTTTTTTTGTTGTTTGTTTGTTTTGCCTGTGTCAGGAAATATACATATACATAGTCTCAGATCTAACACACTGACTACTTTCCCTGACATCTCCAGTGTCCTGTAGATCAAAAGGAAGATCCCTGCAGCAAGAGTACCCTCTACAGCATCCCTAAGGGCTGGAACTCATTTTGGCAGCCTGACAGGCCCCTAGGGTTCAAGATCAGGACAGACAGTTCTTTCAACAGACCCCTACAGTCTTGGCAGTGAAGCATGGCTTGGAAGGGCGTTTCTGTGACTCAGGCTTTCCCAGAGAGGAGGCACAGGGCTTCAGTTTTATGAGGCCAACTCAGCCATGGTGCTTATCAGTCACCAGCATATGTGCCCAGATGTGCTCCTTTCCACTCCATTTAGGTCAAGCCATCTAACACAGAGATTCAAAATTCAAATCAATTGTTATAGCAGCATAAAAATTGCTTGTCAGTTTTTATCCAAAGCTTTCACTAATTTAGCAATAGATTAGATACTGTCAAGGAGTCTCATTACATGGTACACAAAAGCCAAAGAAAGGTAGACCCAGGTAGGAATTTTTTTCCCTGAGATTTCTTCTAACTACTTGATGAATTTTAGAAAATCTAGAATCTTAAAATAACCATAGCTCTTTACTACACTGGAATTATAAAATCTGCTATCTCTCTCTGCTTGAAACATAGAGTTGGACTATATGACCTAAAGTTCCTTTTGAATCTGTAATTCTATGTATCCCACCCCCAGCATTATTAGACATAAAAAGATACACCATCTCAAATGGTTACCTTTACTAAGGTATGAAAATACCTGTGAAATAATAAATGTGTTACCAATTTTGTAATTTGCATTTAATGTTTTTAAATGTTATTAAACTTGATATTTTTTTAAACGCTCTTGTTCGTTAGTAACAATTATGATAATTATTTTTAGTCCCATTTCATTCCAAATAGAGATAATTGTGTATATAACTTCATCATTAAAATATCTAATTCAGTGGTTCTCACCCTTCCTGATGTCGCAACCCTTTAATACAGTTCCTCATGTTGTGGGGACCCCCAACCATAAAATTATTTTTGTTGCTACTTCATAACTGTAATTCTGCTACTGTTATGAATTGTAATGTAAATATCTGATATGCAGGATGGTCTTAGGTGACCCCTGTGAAAGAGTCACTTGACCCCCAAAGGGGTCGCAGCCCACAGGTTGAGAACCGCTGATCTAAGTCAGTACCTTACTGGGGTTACAGGAGAGATAGCTGTGAATTTGTAATGCGTGTGAGGTTGTTATGCATTTAGTCATCCCACACGCATGTTT